>CAEFZX010020033.1:0-77902 GCA_903066825.1 Alfaro cultratus | reverse complement strand
TTATTTATTTATTTATTTATTTATTTATTTATTTATTTATTTATTTATTTATTTATTTATTTATTTATTTATTTATTAGAAAACATGAGCTTCCTGCTCCTCTGCTGGCTGCTTATGGTCATTGCAGCTTGATTTTGCCTCTGTCCGTGGTGCTGATGTACAATAACTCCTCTGCTGATGCAGCAGGGATATCTATTACCATGTTCTTAAGGAAGCAAATTTCAAGAGATGTGTTCAATTTAATTGTTACCTGAGCCAATTATAATTAACATTTAATTGATATGTTATGTGGAAGCATCTCTGAGCTTATTTTCCTTGTTATTGTGATGCAGTTAAGAGATCTGCTTAAATCCTCTTTAGTTGCATTTTATTGCAAACAAATGTTTTTGTTTTTCATTCAGAAGCTTTACAGGCAGCTTTTCCTGGCAATTTTTTTCAAGATGAAATATCCTCAAATGCATAAAAAAGCAAAAAAATAAATAAACAAATAAAAAATGTGTCTCTTTTCTAAATTTTTCCTTCAGATGTGAACTTTGACTTGACTTACCTGTTAATATCTCAAGTGGTTGTTTTCTGTGCCACAGCACACAGCCAATACACTGACAAGTTTTAGTCTTGAGTATTTTCTTTTACACAGTTGACTTTGATATATTTTACAAATATATAAAAAAAAATTTCATTAGTTTTGGCTTTGATTTCGCCACCAAACAATAATTCAAATCTATTGGGCCATTTAAGTGTGAAAAAGCACCTGGTCAAAATCACATTTATATCCAAACCATAAACAGTTTTGTGGTGGAATAAAAATAAGTGACAGGAGACTTAAAGTGATAAGACAGGAAGTGAAAGTAGAAGAAGAAGAAGAACTGATAATTTATATATTGGTTCTTATTTGAATCTTATGTTCAGCTTTCACACGCACACCTCCAATTCATATTTCTTGTGGATTGTTATGTGTGGACTTGCTTATTCATATATATATGCATTATATATATATGCATATATGCATATATGCATATATATATATATATATATATATATATATATATATATATATATATATACACACAGTATATACTGTATATAAAACAACAAACAGCCTTGTGCTCCTTTAAACATTTATTCTGCTGTTCCACTTTTTGATGCTTTAGGGCATTAAGCAGATTTTAGTATTAGACGAAGATCATGTGAGTAAATCCAAAAGACAGTTGTAAAATTACTGTACTATAAAAAGGCACCTTGCTGTGTGAAAATGAAGCACAACAAAGCAGTTTTATGTTGAGTAAAAAGCAGAAGAGATGTTCTCTCTGTGTGAATCCCCAGGGAAAGTACAGTAAATAGATTTAGTCTCTCCAGCTAACACGCATCACTGTGCACACAACCATGAAACTATAAAAAAAAACAAAAAACTTAAGTACTCCAACCAATCAGATCACATCTTAGAAAATAATGAAAGTTTCTGCAATTGACCAATCAAAGCCTCCGGGTACCAATCCATCCTTACACCAGAGTGTGTTCTGGCAAAGAAACTGGCGTTTCATTTAATTTCATTTCATTTCATGTGTTGTTGCAAGTACCTTTAATACAGAACTGTTCCTTCAGGACGTAGGGGGATAGTGGACAGCTGTGGGTGTTTAAGTCTGATGCACTTTGACTGAACATGTGTGAATGGGTTCATTCTGGGCTCTTCATCTGCTGTGCTTTTTGCCCCCTTATCTCATCTGTTTCATACTAATCTAGCCAACAGAAACACAGAGATAAAAACGAATGAAAAGGTTTGCGCCGAACTCTGCGCAGAGATTTAAATGTATGAAAGAGAGAGCAGCTTCTGTTTGTCTGTAAATGATTATACAAGAGACCACTTGTCGCATTCATTTCTGTTTTTGTTCTTTAAGTGTTCCCTGCTCAACCCGTCAGTATTTTACTGTGTAATTGCAACGAGACGATGAGTTTCAGTTTTCTTCACTGTAACATCACCAACGCACATTTCAGCTTTTCTGTGCTACATGGAAACAGACACCATTGGCTTCTGTGTGACTTATTGTGATTAAATGCTGAATCAGCTCAGATCCTCTAATTGACTCATGTTTAATACCAAATGATTGCTGCCAATTTTTACATGAATTTATCAGACATTTAATTAAAATCCAAATTTGATCACTTTGTGAAAGTCTTTTACTTTTTACAAGCATTGTCTAAGGTTACATAATGTAGGAAAGGCTTAGTTACATAAAGAAGGTTTTAATAATCCTCGGTTCAGGGATTCTGTCATGATTTTTGACTAAATATAATAAAATATGAAACAACAACAAATATTTACATAAGGTGTATAAAAAAGACACACAAGGGTTGTCTGTTTTTTCTGTTTGAAATGAAATAAGGTTGGACTTCCTGTTTTAGGTCATTCAAAATAATAAAAATAATAGAAATTCTGAAAGGTATTTACACATTTATATAAGTGTTTGCGCAGATGAATGTGTGTGTCACTTTTGTGCTTTTTAAGGTATGCGGCATCATCATCATTGGAGCTTTCTCAAGTCGTAAGAAAGTGTAGGTATGTTACTTTAACTTTCTAGTTTCAATTACATAGGTTAAAAAAAATCCTGCCTCGTTTTTCTGGCCTTCGGTAAATGGAAATTTTAATAATCCCAACTGCTGTAAATCAGCAAACATGTTATCGGATTCACCATCGTTAAGTTTGATGCTATTTGTCTTGACTGTTTTATATCTTAGTTATTCTTCTCACTCCTTCCTATTGCTCCCAATGTTGTCACCATCAACTACACTGGGAGGTTTCCCCTTCAAATGTTTAATTATTTTTTATCGATTGCTAGTTTCTGAACGCCCTCTATCTTTTCTCTTCCAAGAAATATTTTCAGAGTTACATGTGGAAAAGATTGAGGGGATTTCAACCTCAGGCTTTCTCGGGTCAGATAAATAAAGGTTTCTGCTTTTCCAAAACAATTTGTTACAAACTGCAATATTATTAAAAAAAACAAAACAATTTAAAATCCCTCTATTTTTGCTATCCTGTCTTATTCCATCCTTGCTTCCCTCACGGCAGAGAAAGAGCACTTATATCTTGCACTGTGTAAAATGAAAAATTGATGGCCTCAGAGGATTGACATTGACACCTAATCAATGCCAGTCTGAGCTGCAGCGGCAGACAGTCAATGTGTGATTAGCGCCCGGAGATGACAAATAATCGTCACTTTCTGATTGTGTCGCCCCTGCAGGCACTGCAGATCTTCCAACAGCGATGTAGGATGTGGTAGAATGATTGTCTCTATAAGTACATTTACAGTTATGGCTAAAAGAAAGTGCACTTACTATTAAATTAAGGGCTTCATGAAATCTGTGGAGCACATATTGACGTAGACTCTGACGTTTAGTATCTGGTACAGACCAGATCATTTTGACATTGAAACCGTTCAAGTGATAGAAAATGAGAATAGAAATGGATTTGTACTGAAGAAAAAGCATTTTCAACATAAAATGGTAAGAGAACCCTGTAGTCAAAATGATTTATGCGATTTCTAATTTATTGTCATGTTGACAAAGAGTAGAAACAGAGCACATTATCTGGAGCTCTCGATAATGGGTGCAGGCTAGGACTTTTATAGAGTTGGGTATTGGTTATATATTGGTTATATTTTTTGACTTTTGGGCATCAAATCACCAAGTGCGTGTTTCAATTAATCTGTTGGAGATTTCATTAAAAAACGAAAGGCAGCACAGACCTGTATCTTCACTTCTCTCAAAGTGAAAATACAAAATAAAATCTGCTATAAAACATGTAACTTGCATGAAGTGACACTGTTGGAACGCAGATTGTTCCTGATGGCGTATTCCATGGTGCTAGCATCTGTTGAGCATCGCAAATGATGCAATGCAGTCTGTGAACTGCAAGCCAAACATTGACTCCCAATAAAATAAACGTCTTGCCATGCATGAGCCGTTAAATTGCTAATGGGCTTTCCATATTCCACCAGTTGATCACCACCATCTCCTTTAATGTGATAAAGTTAAAACCACTCAGTGACCTGCTGATTAAAAATAAGCAGCTGGATCATCAAACTCCTCTGTCTTTATTACCAGCCATTATTGTATTGGTTTGGTGTGGAGAGCTTTAGATGGTAGCTTGACATCATACACAGATGACAATGAAATGCTATAAAAAAGTAATGCGTGCTTTTTCTCCTGCATAAGAGCGGGGCCAGTTCATCTGCAAGGTCCAGCTACTCATAATCCCACACATGGCCGAGTGCAGACTGACCCACATATTGTTTTGCTGCTAGAAAATCTGTGATGAATCAGCATGCAGCTAATCAAACACACACAATCACGCAGAACAGTCAGGGCAGACATGAGTCAGCAGCAAAAGACAGGCCAACCTTCACATGATGCTTGCGAGTGTGTCTTCATACTGTACTTCTTGTGAGAGTCGGAAGATCTTCAAATGCCAGGAGAGATTGCGCACTTTGTCCTAGGATGCTGTAAACTCAGAACCAATGACAGACAGACAATAAAACACCTGGCTCCAGGTGTTTTATTGTAAACACATCCCACAGAAGGGAAAGTCCAGGAAAGACCCAGAACTTGCTGCTGGGTCTCTGTATGTGATATTGGTAGGAAATACCTTTATAAATATAAAGCCAGTGAGTGAGTCTACTGCAATGGATTTCTTCCGATTTGTCGGAAATGATAGCCTTAGCAACTTGTCATCAGGTTAGCAGGTGCCGTTTGTAGTTTTTCCGCTTTTTGTTTTGTGCAGTCAGTGGGTTTTGACCTCGTCTGAGCTTCCTTCTCGGTGTTGCTCTTTCAAAACGAAAGAGCTCATGTCTTTCTTAAATGTCAACGCCACATCAGTTCTGTTCTGGGGAGGTGGGGGTTTATCTTTACCCACAAGGTTGCACAGGAGCAACAGAAACCGTGAGCAGCCTCCCGTGCATGCAGTCGAACACACGCACACACATTTAGTGAAGCGAACGCGACAACAGTGGAGGACGCTCACACAGTGAAATCCTGTCCCAGATGCATCTCTCAGCCAGAACTGCCAGTTTCATGAGGCAGAACTAATTCACTTTTCATTTTTAGAATTTGCCACTCCTTTCTCTTCCCTTCCTCTCCACACAGTTTTACTCACCCTTTATCCTCCTTTTATCTCTTATTCTAATTCTCTAATATCTTTATCCTACCCCACTGCTATCTCTACTCACATTTTTTTATATTTGGCTGCTCACTTCTCTGATTTTTTTCCCCCCTCTTCTTTCGCCCCCTTTCTTTTTTTTATCTGTCCTACATCTTCTGACTCCCCTCTCTTGCTTATTCATTGTCATCATCTCCATTTTATCCTGACATTTTTAGTACAATTTTTATGTTTATGTCGACGGCCAGTCCAGTATCACAATTTCCTTTCTGCAAGCATTTGATTTGGCTTCAATTGGTATTGATGTCTGCGATGGACTGGTGACCTGTCCAGGGTGACCCCGCCTCTCGCCCATTGACCGCTGGTGACCCCACAAGGGATACGCGTGATGGATGGATGATGTTGATACAAACCAGATTCATTTAAAATCTAGCATGTGAAATAATTATGGGAAAAAAACACATTTAGAAATCTGTATGAACCATCATGGGTTATTAGAGCTGCATTAAGAAAGTTTAAAAGAATAATTATATTAAGAGAATAGTCATAGTATTAAGCCTTTCTTCTTAGGAGAATAAATTCATAATGTTATATTGCAGCTTTATTCTTGTATTATTTTTGCTTTATTCTCGTATGACTTTTCTTACAGCATTATGACTTTATTCTCGTAACTTTATAACGCTTCGTCATTTCATTTTTTTAAATTTCCACTCACTAAAACTAAAAACGATCAGTGGCTTGCAGAAAGATTACCCTCTGAACTTTTACTCGCGTTACTACTTGAAATGTTAACGAACTTGAAAAGTTCATTGACCTTGAAAAGCGTGGCGTTCACGTACACACACGGCACAACTGCAACACATGGCCACCCACCTAAACTGATGGAGACGGAAAGCAGCCAGAAGTATCACGGTAATTGTTGTGGAATGGAAACCTGCCCTTTATGGAAGAAGAAAACCAATGTCGAGAGAAAGCCATGAGAGCTGCCATGAAAAACAGCAAACATGTAAGAGTGTGTGCGACTCGGACAAGAAAACAAGGGGCTACATGCAAAGTGCTATGATTGCATATCACCCTGATTACAGGGAGAGAAAAGCTGATCATTACTGATGGTAAGATGAATAGAGTTAAATTATGAGCAGTGTGTGTTTGGTCCTCTAAAGGGGGAAACCAAACTAATATTGGCATTTCTTTTACTTCTTGAGTTACACCCCCATTTCTTCAAATTTAGCTTTCTTCAATCATCTTGCTCACCTTCCATCTTCTCCCCTTTTAGCTTCCATCTTTCAGCCTCCCTGACCGACTTATTCACAATCTAGTCTTACTGTGAAAGAGTGAGGAAGTTTTTTTTTCCTCTTTTCCCTCTCATATCTTTCCTCTGTGCCTTAAGCTAAATTTTCATCCTCCTCTCTTTCTAACATCTGTCTGACTGTGGCTTCTTCTTCCGAGCCCTCCGGGACGAGGCAGCAATCTCCCCTGCCCCATAATGCTCCTGTCCATGCGAGGACTGCCTCCTGAACTTCAAAGTACACACTCCACCACTTCAAAGTCTCCAAGCCCTTCTCATACTGAGGCCAGATCAATTAGAGCCTAATAATACCCAGCATCCTCCCACTCTCTCTTCTGCTGGTGACGAGTTTCACACCTTGAGTGCATGCAGCAACTACAAGGACTGTCTTATTGTAGATTTTCTGAAACAAATAGAAAAAAGGATCAGTTTGGTTTTAAGCTTAATTTGGAGGATTTTTACGATCTACATGATGTAACGTTGTGTGTTGTGGGAACATGCTTTTGCTGCCCAGCTGAGCAGTTAATGAAATGATGCAGTCATGAAATAAATCACTATTCACACGCTCGTTCATGCCCAAGGGTGAATTTTAAATCTGGGAGGAGATCCACAAATAAATAAATAAAACTCACCCATGCTGATATTTATAGCCTTTTTGCTGCGCTTGTTTCAAATTTTTTTGTAAATAATGGTTTGCTGTCAAGTTATCTAATAGTAGTTCCCTTTCTTTACCACACACAGTGTTTGCTATAAATAAATTCCAAAGGGAGTCGTCATATTTTTAGAGAAATGTACAAAACTCTACTGTAGCATATCTGTGAAGATAACAGTGTACTGTAATATATATTTAAAAAATGTAAATGGTTGGTGACCAATAAAAAGGTCAGTGGGCTAGTTTCTCAGAAGATAAGATGAAACTCATGAAGGAGCAGACAGAGACTGAAGAGTTGCGATTGTGAGTGAGTGGAAAAAAATTAGATTTACAACATCAATGAAAAAATCACCTTCTTAAAATTTCCACTATTTCTTTGTTCTGCAAAGCAGAAACAGACTTAAAGCTGTTGGAAGAGTAAAATTGATGAGTGAAAATATAAGCGATCAGATCAGAGAGCCAACTAGGAATCCAAGAAAACGAGAATTGATGAAGAATTTTAGTTTTTCAGGAGGCAAAGCGAAACTCAAAGATTACTGTCTGTCCCAACAAGCACCGCACTCTGAATACACTAAGACAAATGTCAAATCAGTCGTTGACAGAAGAAAACAGCCACTGACGTTCAACATACACCAGGATTGGCTACAAGTAATTTTAACTAAAAAAGATGAGTTAAATAGGATTTAATTGACTCTCCTGTTACTAAACATGAGTTTGATAAAATAAAAATAAAAAATTGTGACAAAATTGCATTTACTAATTTTTTTAATCATGTCTCTCTGAGTGACAAGACTGCCACAGTTTCAACAGCAGATGTCACTAGTGAGAAATGAATGAACCACCGAGTCATGAACCTTTGAGCAAAGCAATGGGCCAGAAGCTTCATTGCTTCATGAGGCTTCATTTGGACATCATTACTCACCAGGTCCCTCTCATCTTGGCTCCTACAGTTCACACTCCTATAGTGTGAACATCTTACAGAATTAGGGTGAAAAAAAATGGCACAACGCTTCACTGACCTGCAGCTTTGCTCCTCTCATCGCGTCCTGATGTTTCACATTTTCCTGCCTGGCAGATCGTAGCAGATAGGTTGCGGTGGAACATGTGACCCCTGATAGTAAACAGCGATTGGCTGCTTAATGATAATATATTAGAATTATCGCGAGATTTATCGTGGGAACATAGAGAGGAGCTGGAAGTTGTAATTTACACCTGGGTTACACTACTTTTTCCCCATTTTTTAAAATCATTAAATTCTGCGTGAGCAAGCGGTTTCTCTGTACAGTCGATTAACAAAACAGAGAAAATGCTAACTTTAAATTACAAGTAGTACTTGTAAAATGTGGCATAGCATAGCAGGGTTCAGTACTAATTATCCTGTCACGCTGCTGCTCTGCCTTTACCGCATTTTAAAATGAAAAATGAGGATGCAAAGCATTAGGTAAACAATAATCCAGTATATATGCTTTATCGCCAACATGATAAAATGTGTTTTGTTTGTCGGGGTTAACAGTTTGAAAGACTAAACCAATAAAGTGTTGTGAAAAAATTTTGGGTTACCATGACAAATACTTAATATTAATTAAAAAATACATAAATCACTAAATCCCTTAAACAAGTAGAATTAAAGTGTGTCACCATGACTCAAAGTAATTAGAAGACCATTCCCTTTCACAGACATAATGACATTTTTAGCATATTTTGAAATCATCTGTTTTTTCATTTCTCTGCAGGTTCATATTCTCAGTCTCTTCTCTGCTCCCACCTAGTTCTCCAGAAATAATTCGTCTCTTTTACTGCAAAATTGTTCACGGATTATTAACCTTTAGATAAGTAGCTACTCTACATTAGACTTTAAACAGATTCTTTCTATTGAAAGACATCACAGGCTGCCAGTTGTATATTTTATAGTTAATGTACTGTACATTAGTCGGAGAGATATCACTTATGCGGGAAGGCTTAGAGAGTCTGACTTTAAGCTGTGGGTTTGACATAATGGAGCGCTTTTGTTTTGCTCTGGTCCCCCTAACACATGCTTTCTGAAGCACTTGTGGAAGTTTGTTGACTTGTCTGTCTTCATGCTCCCTGTGGAGTCAGTGATGAGATAAGCAGGCCCACTGTAGCTCTGCTGCTGGCGAGCCGCCATCCCATTACTGCAAAAGTCAAAAATCCTCTGATCCCTGCAGTCACTTCTCACACACACATCCAAGCACAGCGTCTTGCAGGGAAACACAATCTCGCACTGCGAATGTTCCCCCTGTGTTTTGCTGGTGAACTTCTGTGTGTATTAGTGAGTCCCAATAAGACACTTAGCCTGTTACGATTAGCTCCCATGACAGATTTATGGGTCATACCGCAAACAAACTTCGGCCTGCCTTTGGTTTGTCTCTGTCTGGCACAAAGGCAGATGTCTCTGAGCTGATTTTTTATTTTTTTTCATCATGGAGTCTCTGATTGTTCTCTGTCCCTGAGCAGTAGAGAGAGAGTCCTGGCAGAAGAACCTTTCAAGTATAGTTTAATCCTCCATCCAGTGCATGGGAGCCGTTGGCCACTGGCTTTGTGTCTGAAGTTTAGCACTTCTTATTGAACGTTATTTGAACCAGCTGCTCTTAAGCTCTTTCCACATTTATTAGCAACCCATGTGTAAAAAGCATTGAAATTAATCCATCTTTTAATTGAGTCCCCTTAATATGTAACAGAATTTTATTTACATTTTTTTATATTCTTACAGTTTTTCTCAGTCGCTTTGCTGCGTTTCTTGACTTATTTTCAACGTTTTCAACAAAGGGTGAAAACGTTGTTGCCAGAGCTATTTAATTAAGTTAAATAGCTCTGGCAACATCTCTGGAGGTATTTAGCCAAATTGCATGATCACAGACATAAACTAAGACAGCTTTAAGCTAAAACCATATGCTAATGACATCCTCCTACTAGTGCTATTAGAAGACTAAAGACGTGGCATGTCAACCATATGTAGGTTTTATGTTGTCTATGTGATCAGTGCCTGCCTGGAAGTGAGGGGATGTGGATGTGTTTGCAGTCACATAAGCACACACACGCACACACACACAGCCTCCACTGCTCTGCCTCTCACAATAAGGTTACATAATTAAAGAGGCTCTGTTGAGCTGATAAAATGGAGAGAGGAGATTTTTTTTAATATCTGTGAAATGGAAATGAAACCTGTTTGTGTTATATAACCAGCAGAACAGCTTCTGCTATAATTCTCCCTCTTTTCCATACGCAAATTCATTTCTCGACCTTTTTCTCCTCTAATACTTTTAATTCATCACCATCTTTCTGTGCTCCATAAGTTTCTTTTTTTTTGTTTTCCAAAATGATCCCCATTTGTTTTGTGTACTTATTCATCCAAGTCACCGTACATAACTCACTTCCCTCTAGCAGAGTATGTCTGGATTGATAGATGTGATTGACATAAAAGAATGTTACATTTTTCTAGTTTTTTTAAGAAACGTACCTCATTTGCCTCACCTTTACAAGGTGTTTTGTAACTAAGTGTTAAAAATATGTTACTTTACTACCTATATTTTATCTGTTTAAACTTCCTGAACATGTCATAATCGATACATTGCTTGAAATAACTGTAGAGGAACTTAAAACTTGTGGACGGTGAACATTATCGTGCTAACAAAACAGGTTCCTTATGAAACATCAGCAGCACCTGACGACTGTCTTTTTCAGTTAGCCCCCTGATCTTCTCTTGATCTTCCTCCTTTTTCTGCTTCGTCTCTCTTTCGCCTCCAGATCAAGCCAGACTCAGCAGCGACTCACCCCACTTAACGTATGCGCACATGCACTCGCATGCATGCGTGGCGTCATTCACTCCAGCATTTTTCCTTTGCTCTCCCTGGTGGTGCTTCTCTCCAGCTCTCTCCTCATTCTCTTCTCCTCCCTCCTTCTGGAGAACTCCATCCTGCACTTCTCCATTTTGCATTGATGTGAGCCATGTGTGTTTGTGCTTGTGCCGGAGTGTGTGCGCTGTGCAGCAGCAGAGTGCTGCTTAAAGCATCAGCCAGCACAAGGGAAGTGTGCGCTCAAGCAAAACAATGGCATTCTGGGTAAAAATACACACTCACACTGTTGGAAGTAGAAAAAAAAAAGGAGGCTGAGAGTGACAAGCAGGGAGATGAAAGGGAGGGGAAGATTGGAGTCTAATGACTGTGTGTCAAAAAGAGAAATGAGATAAACTGTAGTTGAAAATGCGCCTAAACTGAACGGAAAGATGAGTTACTCAGACCGGAAGCAGCCTAATAGGAGAGTAGTGCTGTTGAAAGACGTCTCCATAGCAACTGGCCTGGTGGCTATAAATGTACACAATGCAATGCAATAATTTTACGACATGCTTTTGGGAAAGATGCAGCAATATGTGCAGTTTTTATTATTTGGAACATTTAGATACCAAAATTATTTTTGGTTGCTGAATCCCATAAAACGAGATTTGTTAAAAAAAAAAAAAAAAGAAAGAAAGTCAAAAACTGACTGATGACATGACATAGTGACATGTATTGGACTTATCTTTGAGAAATATTGTGTCTGTTGTCATCATTTGTTGGTCTTTGTGCTTTAGTTGTCACTTAGTCTTTATTTCAATCATTTAAACTTTGTTACTGACACTGTTCTATACATTTTTTCACTGTTTGTTTTGTGTTTTATGGTTCCTTATTTTTCTCTTTTCTTTGTATTTGTTTTTTTTGGGGTTTTTTTTACCATTTTTTTCCCCGAAGAGTTTTTGCGGCGCTAGTGGCTCGTATTTTCTGTGACAGTAGGCTGACAGGAGACCGGGACCGGGTGTTGCGGGAGTCGAACCCGCAACATCCGCGTCGAGGACCAGGGCCTCCAAACGTGGGGCGTGCTAAACCCCTGCGCCACCACAGCACGCCCCTTTGTATTTGTTTTAATTTTTTTAGGAAGATGGTTTTGTGTCCTGTCAAATCACTCTATCCATTTGTGTTAATTAGTCATATTCCCTCTGCTCCTCTGATCACGTTCCCATGTTGGTCAGTCGCCTCCCTAGCCGTTAAAAGCCAGGCGATTTCTTTACATCCTTGTCAGAGCCTTCAATTGTTCATTTCCATGGTTCTGGTTTTACTGTACTCCTGTTTCTGTTGCTTGATTTTTCCAATCAGTGTTTCTCCAGTTCACCTCGTGCCTGTTCCTGGTTTTGGAACGGTGTTCTTTCTGCATTTACTTTAATGGTTTCACTGCATTTAACAAATCACTACAAATGAGATAGACTGTGAGCCAGTAGAAATCCTCTCAAAGAAAATAACAGAATAGAAAATTAGCAGCAGAAAAAGTATTTAAAAGGAGAGAATAAAATATAGCAGTAGCCAGTAAATGTGAGAGGAGAGGCAGATCCTGAATTAACGACCTGAAGCCACTAAATGAAAAGAAAGTAGCAGCTTGACATATGGAGCGTTGCTGACATTGTTTGTGCCATGTAGGTTAAGTGGACACCACTGGTGCGCTCTGCAGGATATTTCTTGCTCACAAACAAACAGGTATATGTGCCGTTATCTGCTGGCTTCAAAACAAAAACAGTTGCAAAAAAAAAAAAAAAGGCGTCAGTAGTTTGAGAAGCCACTGGACATCCACACTTGCGTAATCATATTTTAATCCTTCTACTGTCTTTTATTAAATTGTGCTAATTTATTTTCATCTCTGAAGTATGTGAATTTAAGATCTTTAAAACAAAGAAAAGTCGTTTTTTTTATCTCCTATGCTGAGCAGCTAGAGATTATATAAGAATTTGTATTTATTGATACCAGATAAAAATGTGATTTATTAATAAGTTGTTATTAGTTTTAAGAGTGTGGGGGTTCTTTTGTATCTTAAATAAAAAAATATGATTTATTAATAAGAGTTATTATTAGTTTTAAGTGTTTTAAGGGGGGTTTGTAACTTAAATAAGTTTGACAGAAAGTTACTAAATACTAATGACAGATTTTTAAAAAAAAATCTGCACATGTACATATTTCTGCTACTTTATTCCAAAAGTTTACGTGTCATAAATAGGTTTTCCAGCCAGTCCACTTCTTTTTGATCATTTTCTATTAATTTAATGCATCACTGGACAATAAAAATCATAGAATGCAATCACTACTTTGGTTGTCTCCTCATAATTAGTGATATTGCACAGCCAAAACCATCACTTATAAAAGGTGGGCTCTAAAAGATTGGGAGTCTTAGAATGACTCCTAATCAGAGATGAGCACTAGAAAGGATTCGGAGAGAGACAGAGATAAAGGAGGCGCAGGAGGACGGAGAGCCATTTAGAAAAGCATGAGCATCAGAGGGGAGTTACAGAAAGAGCAGGTGGAAAACAGCATCGATGGTAGATAACTGTTGGAGAGAGAGTGCTGCATCTATCAATTATTCATTACGTCGGTAATACAGTCTCTCTCTTGCCCCAAATAACATTAGCTGTCCTGGATAGAGGAAGACACAGAGACAGAGAATAAACAGATGGTGCTGGTGGGTGGTGAGAAGACATTGGAGACACTGAAAAGAAAGTTTAACATTACAATAGTAAGATGAACAGATCTTTTTTAGATTTTTTTTTAATGCAAAACTACAGCTAAAGCTGACAGACTATAACTAAAGGGTCGATCTTTCATGATGTATTAGCTTTTTATACTCACTTAAAAAACATTTGATATCTCACCAAAGTGGCTTTTTTTTTTTTTTTTAAATAAAATTGGCTTTCTATAGTAGTTTGCCTTTTATTCAAATATGTGTTTGAGCTGATAAGTAACCAGTGTCTACAGTTTGGAGAAAAAAAAATGTTTGGAATGTTGCTTTTTAGCCTGAAAATGCACATCCCAGCATTTATACTTTTTTCAGTAGTCACAAAAGAATAGGACATAATGCTGTATTGTAATAAAAATTAATTTTGCAAAACACCCCTTTAACCCCCCTTTAATTGCTTATTTATTGATAGTATGACCTGAATAATAATGACAAATAATAGTTAGAAGTATTTAATGATGTGGAAAATATTTCAATATGCTAGGTTAAATGCATAAGGTACATCCTGCAAGAGTCAGATGAGGGCAGGAAATCATAACGTTTGAGTTTTTCTTACAAATGTTCAGTCTAATAATGAGAGTTTTTACTACTGTTTGTGTGTCTGGTTTTTATTTTAAACAAAAATCTGACATTTGTTGTTTGCATGTTCAAAATAAAGATTTCATTCATTCATTCATGTATATGAATTTACATGGCAACCAGATGGATGCGTAATCAATAGTCAGAAACATTATAATGAGTTTTTGTGACTTTTTTTTTTTTACAATTTTTAAACCCAACATTTCCTCTAATTGCAGCAGTTTAGCTTTAAGCCCAGCCAACTATCTACTGCATCTTTCATTTGATCATGTCATTTCAGACAAGCGATGAAAATCACGACTGAAGATGTCAAATGTTCAGTTCTGCGTTTACTTCGAAGTCATTTCTGCTCTTTCTGTGTCAGTTTGATGCAGCTTCCTAACACTTAGCAGTCTGTGAAGTGGTGCGAGTAAAAGCTAATGGGATGAAAATAGTGTGTGGCTGTCAGAATGGCTTGGCCTTTTGGAAACTTGTGTCAGCTTAGTTCAGCCTGTCATCGTTCAGACAGCTCTGTTTTCACATGAGATCTCCACAATGCCCAGAAACGAGTCTGAGTGCAGTGCGTGTTAGTGGGAACGATTCAAAACAAAGTGAAGAACACTAATCTAAGTGTACAATGTTTTAATTTTGGCAGATTACATAAGTTTTATTTTATGAAAGAGTGTGTATAAATATTTATTCAACTCCTTTTTTGCACGTTATAACCAATTTCCTAATATTTCTAATGATTATGTGAAGAGATCAAGTCTGACCAATCACGGTAGGCATCCTGGACAAAGTCCAGCCCTGTCACTGTTTAACACTGTGTAAAATATTTCCTTCCTATGATGTTTTTATCTTTTATCTATCAAAGAGTGAATATTGTACACATCACTACTAGGTAAAAACCTACTATCTTCTTAAGCATGTTAAAGTCATTAACACCGACATTAAATTATTAAACAGGATAATTTAACCATCTTGTTGCTTCTTCTTTCATCTAGTATAGGGGTCTGCATACTTTACAATTCAAAGAGCCATTTCTATCCTCGGTCCAGCTAAGTAAATCTCATTTGGAGCCGCTAATGATTTTTGGAAAAGATCATTTCTATTAACAAATAGGACAAATGATGTCTTTTTTTTTTTTTTTTTTTTTTAAAATAAACACCTTTTTGTTTATATTTTGGGGTTTTAAACAAAAGAAAACCAAAGCTAACCAAAGCCAAAAGAGCAGATACATTTTCTTCTATGAAAAATGATGCAAAGAAAACACTTAGTTTCCAACCTAAATACACAAAAACTAGATCTAAAAGAACATTACTGGTACTTTAAGTGTCATTTAATTACTACATGAAAAAACTGAAACCTCCATTAATTATGTTCAAATACATCTGCTGGTTCATTATTATTTTTACCCAAAGCCACTTAATAGGTCCAAGGAACCATTTGTGGCTTCAGAGCCGCAGGTTGCAGGTCCATGTTCTAGTCTGTGAAGCCTGATCAGCAGGTTCAGTCATTCAAAATGGCTGCCTGTGATGGCGAGCTTCTTCTCTAACCAAACAAACTAGGTCACAGTTTTAGACCAAATGCTTGGTCGAGACTACAATACCTCATCTGTATGTGTGCATATCTAGTTCATGATTAAAAAAAAAGAAAAAAAACTAATTACTTGTCTTTTGTTTTTTATTCTGTGTGTTCTTCAGAAAAAAGAGTGGTTATGTCTTAACTGCCAGACCCAGCGGCTGTTGTCTGGAGGCGCCCTTGACGAACCTCCTCTTCCTGTTCCCCATCCCTCCCCGAAGCACCAACCAATGGGCTCACCTCGTCACCAGACGCCGACCAGTCAGCAAAGCCCTCTCCACAAGTCGACCACTCAACAAGGACCCAAACCGGTCCAAGCCCAGGGACAAAAATCCCAGATGGGAACAGGTGTCGGTGGACCTACTGGTCCCACGCCTGTCAAACAGCCCACGGATGCTAAGACCACAACGCCAGCCACAGCACCAGTGCCAACCACCGAGGCCCAGAAACCCACGAAACCAACAGAGGAGAAGCCCACGACGGAGCCTGAGAACCAAACTGCCAAAGACACCAAACCTTCACAGAAGAAAGGGGAACAGGTCACTCCAGTAAAGGAAATTAAGAAGTCAAGGCACTATGACGTAAGTTTGGCGTTCTTTGTTCTATTTTTCTTTTATTTAAAAGAAGGTTTGAATACTAAAGTACTGGAGGAAGAAACAGTAACGTGAGACAATGCTGATATAGTCAGCGTGACAGGATACATGTCATATAGGCTACTACATGTCTGATCCAACTTTAGAAAAAATTCATATTTTCATTTTTCAAAGACTTGACTGCTTCTGAGTTATGAAAAGAGTCCCCTGAAAATGTAGGTAATTTTTGTTGAGGGTTTAAACCTCACAATAGTGTATTTTGCAATATACGTTTAAGTAAACTTATTTTATACATTTTTTTTTTTAAGTTTTGCTGGCATAATGAAAAGCAGAAATAGCTTCTCTACTTTGGCTTTTTCTCAGCCATTATTCATTCATGAATATTTGTCATTTTCCTTTATGTTTCTTTCTGTTATGAATTCATTTAAACTCATTATGAAATGTCAGAGCCCTCTCAAAGATATCCAACCTTGTTCTCTTATTCAGATTAAATGAAATGCAAAACAAAGTTTCATCACAGTTAGCGGGTATAGCTGTAGAGCGAATGTTTTGGTTTTCTTTCTTTCTTTTCTTACATACCAATTTAAATCTCTTTCAAACATCCATCCATTACCTATTTTAGGTCTTTTATTTTTTATAAATGAAAAAAGTACATATCTGAAAGCAATAGGTCTCATATTTACATTGTTTTTATGTACAAAATAGAGATAGCAAACCTCCAGGTTTGATACCACACATAAGGCATTTAGCCCCCGTTGTGTGGAATGTAAAAGAACCTATGGGTCCTCTTGCCTTTTCTCTTTGCAGCTCTATTATTGTGCATATTCATTCATTTTAGAACATTTTTAAATCCAAAAAGGCTCATACAATTAATTAAAATTACCCTATTTTGATAAGTCATGTTTGGTTGTCCCAAATGTCCAGGCATGTTTCATAAAGAGCTTGAAAAAAGATGAGTGAAAACTCATCGAAGGCTTTAATTTTATCTTCTAGCTGTGGAGTTCAGAGGTGCTTTCAGTTCCAAATTATTTAGAAAATTTGAAAACCAGAATGTTGTCCTGATATTTTAAGACTTATACTGTTAATATTTTTGTGGTGCTTGATACCTACTGAATGTGGACCTATTATACTATGATAATTTGATTAGTTTAGTCTTCTAGACATCGCAACAAAAACATTTTTTGTGCAAAACGTGTTTTTTTGTTTTTTTTTTGTTTTTTTGCCATACTTCAAGTTAGAAAAAAAACTAAGCTTATTTTAAATCTAAAAACAAAATCTCTTCAATTATATTCAAAAAAATGTGTCAACAAAATTGTCAATTTCTATTACTTTGGACCCAAACCATATAGCCAAATTTCACCATGTCTAATGTGATTTTTCTTTGTTTCTGTTCTCTGTAGGACACAAAAAACAACAGCACCCATGATTTGTCACGCAGCCCTCAGAGTCTCAGTGACACTGGCTACTCCTCTGATGGGATCTCCAGCTCACACAGTGAAATTACAGGTCTAATCCAAGAGGAGGAAATGAAGCTGAGTGAGAGGGGAATCAGTGGGCGGGGCTCTCCTCCAAGCCCCTCTGAAATCACCAAGCTAGAGAGCTCGATGAGGCCACTGCTGGAGAAAAGCCTCTCTGAGGAAAAGCCAGACAGAAGGGGAAGAAAGCACAGGGACAGAGACTTGGATGACAGAGGAAAACATCGACCACGTTCCCTTTCAATTCCTCCAGATGCATATGATTCTGATGAGGAATTAGAGGATATACTGGAGGAAGAGGAAGACGGCGGGGAATGGGAGAGTAAACGGAAAGAAGGAAAGGAAGAGAGAAAAGAAAAGAAGAAGAAGGAAAAGGAAAAGGAAAAAGAGGCTGATCCAACAGAGATGACTGATGAGGAGTTCATGAGGAGGCAAATAATGGAGATGAGTGCTGATGAGGACAATGAGGAGGAGGAGGAAGAAATGGAAGAAGATGAAGATGAGGAAGATGAAGGTTACGGCTACCAGAAACCGAAGAAAAGCCACCATAAGCACATCATTTCTGACTCAGGGAAAGAAAAGAGACGGCTTCAGCACCATTCGAGTAGTTTTGAAGAAGAAACCAAGACCTCTGCCGATGTCTATAAGGGTTCTGTGGAGGAGGGGGAGGAAGATCTGATGGCGTCCCAAGGGGGGCTGAGGCGCTTTAAAACCATTGAACTCAACAACACCAACAGCTACACCCGAGATATGGAGTTGAGCAATGAAAATGACCTAAACCTGGATCGGGAGCCAGAGCTGGAGATGGAGAGCTTAACCGGATCTCCAGAGGAGCGTTCTAGGGGGGACTATTCTTCAACTTTGCCTCCAACTTCATCTTCATATGGTTCAGGACAGTCACCAACATCCATCTCATCAATGGAGGAAGACAGTGACAGTAGCCCAAGCAGGAGGCAAAGACTGGAGGAGGCCAAGCAGCAGAGAAAAGCACGCCACCGGTCTCATGGCCCCCTGCTTCCGACCATTGAAGACTCCTCAGAAGAGGATGAACTCAGAGAGGAAGAGGAACTTCTGAGAGAGCAGGAGAAGATGAGAGAGGTAGAACAGCAGAGAATAAGAAGCACAGCGAGAAAAACCAAAAGGGATAAGGAGGAGCTGAGGGCCCAAAGACGCAGAGAAAGATCCAAAACGCCACCTAGTAATTTGTCACCAATTGAAGATGCTTCCCCTACAGAGGAACTAAGACAAGCAGCAGAGATGGAAGAGCTTCATCGCTCCTCCGCTTCTGAATATTCCCCCCAAAGTCTGGACTCTGAGGCTGAGGGGTACGAGTCCAAAATCTACAAGTCGGGCAGTGAATACAATCTGCCTACTTTTATGTCTCTCTATTCACCTATAGAGAAATCTTCCTCAACTACAACAACCACTGCACCATCATCGACCTCCAAACCTTTGAAGAGTGCCGAGGAAGTTTATGAGGAAATGATGAGAAAAGCAGAAATGCTGCAAAAACAAGAAAAGCTACAGCAGCAGCAACAACGGCATGGACAGTACTATGAGGAGGACATTAATGGACAAAACTATGAAGACGACTATGACTATGAACAAGATCAAACGGGATATGACAATGAAGCAGCAGAAATAGAAAATGACATTTACGAGGAAATCCGACAAACATCTCAGAACATCACTAAGATGCAACAGGCCACAAATGAGCAAGTCGAGATTGAAATTGAGAGTTCTTTTGCAGATAAGCAGCTTCTGGACACAGGTTCAGCCTTTGCTAAACTACTAGAGCAAAGCAATGCTCTGCTAACTCCTGGGACAAGTCCTACCCAGGTCTCAGCCCCTGTCTCCTTTGCTGAGAGTGGAGGTCGAATACCAGATGTGAGAGTAAGCCAGCACTTCACCTCAAAGGATGGGCACAAAGACAGAATTAAAAGCCAAGCAGGAAAGAATGGCATAACTCCAGCAGTGGCTGCTACCACCATTGCAGCTTATGGGGTTTATGCCAGAGACGCAGTAACAATTTCCCAAACAGGATCAAGCCACACTATGACATCAACCCAATCTGATACCTCACACAGACACACAGGGAGTCTTGCCACATCCTCAGCTACAGTCTCAAGTGTATGTAGCAAAATCGCAGAGATTACCCAGGCCTATAGTCAAAGAGAAGTAATCACCAGAAGGATTGGGGAGACAAGAGGTGTTCAAGTGCGAGACAGCTCGACATCATCTGCTGAGAGGATTATTGAACCACGCTCTCCTAAGTATACTACCTATTACAGGAGCACGAGTCCTCCTCTCTCTCCATCACCACCACCACCACAAAGTCCTATTCACTCTCCTTCCAGAAGGTCTACTGCTGAGTTCTCCACACAGACCTTCAGCTCAGCACTGCGAATGGAGCAAGCTGGTTCTGGGCCCACATCACCTGTGATGGCTCAGGGAACCCAAACAGCACATCGATCGATTTCCCCAAGGCTATATCGACAACAGTCTTCCCAGGAGGCTCCATACTCCCCACCTCCAGGTCCAACTAGGCCAATGACAGTGAACACTGCAACTTCTCCATTATCCTCACCCACTCGATTTAGCCGTCAGTCAACATTTGATAGCTACTCTCCATGTGGCAGCCCCCCAGACACACCACCTTATCAACAGTCACCTACACACAGCTTCTATAGAGCACAACGAGTGGAGAAGGTGAATGTAGGGACAAGCATGGTCACTACTGCTAGTTTATACACCAGAGGGTCTGTGTCCATGGATAATATCTCTCTCTGCCGAATATCTACAGTCCCGGGCACCTCAAGGGTTGAGCAGGGCCATATGATCCAAGGTGGTAGTGTTGTCGATCTAAGAACTGCAACCCACTCAGCTCCCATAATTATGACTGATCAGGGAATGGACCTTACTTCCTTAGCTACAGAAAGCAGGAAATACCACGGTGGACCAGAAGGTTCCAGGCATTCATCAATCATACAACCTCTGATTATGAATTTGAACACACAAGAGACCACCACACCTACCACTGTGAGTGTCACTGTGGCTGCTTCTATGTTTATGACCCAGCTAAAACAACCAGTGGTTTATGGTGATCCCCATCAAAACCGAATAGATCTAGGTCAGGGCATGGGCTCAGCGGTGTGTCTTTCCCAGAACAAATCACCGATTTCTCCTCCAACTGACCCTTCCATTCCAAAAATTGATGCAAAATTGGAAGATCTCAGCATACAACAAAGAGAATTGCAAAAACAACAAGAGAAGCTACAGAAACAACAAGAGCTCCTTGAACAACAACTACAACAGCACCATCAGTTGCAACATCACCAACTACAGACATCTGTTCTAGCCAAGTATAACCTTACAGGCCAGGTCTCACCTTTGGCTAAAAAACATTTATTAGTCAGCCAGACTAGTACTGCATCAACAGTGGTCAGTGCTGTTTCACCAGTCGTTAATCCTGAGCATTACAGCACTGGTCCTGTTGAGCTAAAAGGGAAGCCCAGCCCACCTGGTCTGATGCAGGGAGGTAAATCACCACATAGTATGGTTGTACAAATGGATGGAGGGCCCGAGCCAGTAAGGGCATTGACTCAACTTGTGAAGGTAGAAGAAGGACAGGATGCAGTGGATTTGACAGGAGGCCAAATAAAACCTGACCAACCAGCTTGTTGTGATGTTGTTTACAGACTGCCATTTGGTGGAAGTTGTGTTGGTGTCTCTGAGAAAGAGGGCATAAGGCCACCATCTGCCCCACCTATGACAGATGAGTCAGATCAAGAAAGACAACCTGGAAGGTACCATGAGTACCCAATGGATGCACGTAAGGCTTACACGTTACCTTTTCCTGGTAGGCTTCAGCCTTCAATGTCTGATACGAACCTTGCTGATGCTGGCTTACAGTCATACCACTCTAAATATGAGCCACACCTCCAACAATCTGGTGAACTTGTTATGGACTTAACCGCTATGAAACAGAGCTATGGAGGATATATGGGCATGCAGTATGGTTCCTACACAGATTTACGTCATGGAGGAGACATTTCAGCACAAACGTTGCCCATAAGACGATATAATTCCTTGTCTAACATCAGTTCAGATTATGGTTATTCTGCTCGTGATATTGCAAGCTTCCAAGAAGCTAACTTGGCTCAGTACAGTGCTACAACTGCAAGGGAGATAAGTCGAATGTGTGCCGCACTTAATTCCATGGACCGATATGGAAGCAACCCAGACTTGCTGCAGTATGGCAGCTTAGGCAGAGGTACTGGACCAGGTGCCTCCAGACTTGCAGCAGGTATTGGTATGAGGCAAAGTCTGATCTTTGGATTAGATGGAAAACCTATGTCTCAAAATCAAGCTCTGACGAATCTTATCAATGCCAGGCAGGCAAGTCTGAGGGCCATGTACCCTGCTGCTATTAGGTCATCGGACGGAATGATTTATTCCACCATTCAGACCCCAATAGCTTCAACACTCCCCATCACCACCCAACCTGCATCTCTACTTCGACCTCTTCTGAGAGGGGTGTATAGGCCATATGCTTCTCCTAACATGACACCAGTGCCCCTGGCCAGTCTCACCAGATTACCCATAAGTCCAAGAATGCCCTTAACTGGACAAGTACCGCTTCGTTATCCAGCACCAGGTCTGCTTCAGACAACTTCAGCCACTGCTTCTACCACTGTTGCTGCATCAACTTCAACACCAGGAGCAGCCCTTGTGCCCGTGTCTTTGACAACCACAAGCTCAACAGCCCAGGAGGAACCTGTTTACCTTGGTAAAGGTGCCAAAATGACATCAGCAGAGGTCACTGCAGCACAAGGAGCGCTTGTCACTTTAACCGAACCACAGCAGCAACCAATAAACCTGTCCCAGACACATCTGAACACCCAACAACAGAAACAAATGACAAAGGCACAGCAGCCACAGCCTCCTCCTGCAGCTCACGTATACCCACCCTCAAGTCCAGCAATAACCCAAGGCTACACCCAACCTGCTGCAGGCTCATCGGTCCCCTCTAGTGGCTTGCCTATTCCATGTGGTCTTCCTCCTTTCCCTCCACCAGGTGCAATACATAAAGAGGGTGAAACTGAGGCAGAGAGGCTTCACCGACAGCAGGAGCAGCTCCTACAGATGGAGAGGGAGCGTGTAGAGTTAGAGAAACTTCGTCAGCTGCGACTGCAAGAAGAGCTTGAACACGAAAGAATGGAGCTGAAGTTGCACAGGGAGAAGGAGCAAATTCTGGTGCAGAGGGAGTTACAAGAGCTGCAGAACATCAAGGAACAGGTATAGGGAAAATCAGGACTTGTAATTAAGAGTTATTTAGTGGTGTTAATGTCTTTTTTCTTTTGCTTTTTTTGTTATTTTTCTGTGTTGAATGTCATACTTTTTCAAGTGGTTTTCATGAGAAAAGATTCTGCTATTTTACACCAGTAATTGATTAACCAGCAATTATGTGTATTACATAAAGGCAGCATGATTTTAAGTTGACATTTTAATTATCTTTCAAAAGATTTTTTTTGTTTGTTTTTGTTTTTTATTTAAAGGCATATTAAGTAGTCATTCAAGTTGATGATTAGACACTGATATAAGGAGAAAAACAATTCCTTGTGTAATAATTCTTGATTTATTTTGAGTCAAAAATGATCTAGCCTGAATTACTAGGTGACAACTGTATGGTTTGCATGCTGTTCTGTGTTATCTGAATCCCGTTACCTAGTGTTACCCGGGTGTCTACGTCTGCTGATCCCTTGGTAGATACGATTCATATGATGTGGTGTTTTTACACCTTAGGAAGAACAACAGTAATAGCAGTGGAATTGATCTAAAAAGAGATTGCAGAGTTTTTTCTGCATTGGCTGTTGAAAGATTAAATTGTTTTCCTGGCCCAGTATATAAAATAACTTTAATGATTAAAATACTCTATTTTTTCTCTATATGTTTGAATGTATTTGCAAGCTCAACTTAGACCTCTATGTTTTGAAGCATGTTTCTGAAAATGTGAAATTGTTTAAGAAGATCTCTGTTCCTATTGGCTCACCATCAGTAAAACGAAAGTGAGTTACACTGTGGAAATGGGATTCCGCCTATGTGTGTGCATGTCCGTTGTATATATATGTATATCAGATACTGATGAGCCTGAGCTCTTGTCACATTTTTAATTTGTTCTGAGTTAAGTAAGTTAACATTTAAGAGCATATTTAAATTAATTCCTCATTTCATCTAATAAAATTTTAAATATGTTTTCCAAAAAAACAAAGAGCTAACATAAGCATTTTCTTCTTTTTGTTAGAACAAGCAGTTGAAACTCTTTCAAGTTAACTCTGTAAAACAGGTGAAGCCTCCCTAATGAGAATGAACTATAAAATGAATGTTTGATTAATATGCATTTCATAACATACAATAGGAACAAAATCCTAACCTCTTCTCCTGCACCAATCATTTGAGCTGCAAAGAAAATGCTTCAAATATTTAATATGAGCATTGTTACAAAACTGGTAAGAGTTACCAGTACATGCTGCACTTTGCTTCAGTTGCGCTTCAGTTCTCTTACTAACATGGAACCATTCTTTAGCTAATCCATCAGCATAAGAGCTTCATGTCACATTTGCTTTCAAAACTCTTGCTTTGCATTTTTGAAAACCAGTGATCTTAATTACAACTAAATCATGGCCTTTTGTATCTCTCTTTTGTTTGTCTATCTATTCTCATTATTACCACCTCACCATCTTTTTTTTTTTGTTGCGTCACTTTTTGGTCTCCTCTATTACTGTTCGTCAAACATGTCCATGTTTTGTCTGTATGTGCTTTTAGGTATTACAGCAGCAGCAGCAAGAGCGCGAGAAACAACTCGTTCTCCAACGAGAGCAGTTGGCCCAGCAGAAATCCCAGCTCGACCAGATACAGTCTTTGCAGCAGCAGCTCCAGCAACAACTACAAGAGCAGAAGCGGCTGAAAACTGCTGCTCAGACCATGCAGGTGAGGAACTTGCACAACTTTGATAGATGGTTTTTAACCTTCAGGGTGCGTTCACACCAGCCCTGATTAGTCCGCACTATTCAAACACTAGTTCGGTTGCCTTGAAAGTCTGGTTAATTTGGGAAAGTTTGAATACGCAATGAAACTCTAATGTGGACCAAAAAAGGCAAACTCTTGCCCACCTACAGACCTAGACTTTGGTTCAGTTGAAGTAAACTGGTTCAGTTTAAGTGTATTTATGAATGCAAGAGGGCCAGAGGCTGCTCCAAAAGCAGTGTATGGCCATATAGTATATTGCCTTCTGGTTAAATACAAGCAAAACAAATGGATGACTGCAGCACTAGCATGAGAAATGGCTTGTGGTCTTTTGCCAAAGACAACTGAGAAATCCTACAACTGCTAAAATCTGATGTGACTATTTTTATTTACATTTTGTGAAGAAGGAAGTTGCAATGATCACTATTCAACAGGCTCATTTTCAAAAACTTTACAGTCACGGGTGATTGTTGGTAGTTCTAATCAATATACTTTTGTCAACAGCTGGATATGACCGGACAGCCACTGCATCCCTACATAGACTCTCAGATGAGCTCGCGCTCTCTCCCTAACTCTTCCTCAGAGATTTGTTTGAGGAATCAGGATGAACAACTGGAAGCCAGAGCTGGTATGAGGAAACATAGCTCCATGAGCAGGCTGACCCGAGACACCTCTGATGGAGATGGTGTGATTTTCTATGGCTCCCCTCGCAGAATTGTGGATAGTTGTGTACAGACTGATGACGAAGATGGAGAAGAGAGGTAACAATATATTTCTCTTTTTATTTTGAAGTGAGTAATGGGATACCCTCCTTGGCTATGAGTATGTAGGTGGTATGGCATAAGAATGACTGTCTGTGGATAGCACAGTAAGCGCTTCCCACATCCCAATCCTCACTATGCACCAGCAAATAAAATACTTTTTTTTTTACAAGCAAAATCCCCTAATTTTAGAATTGTTGTATCTAACATAAATACAGTACCTACACAGGCCTCAGTATATACAGATTGTTTCCTTCATGCCCTGTTGTGCCTTTTCCCTGCACCAACAGGTACATGATGCGTCATCGTACCAGGAGGCGTGGTCGGAGCGTTGACTGCTCCGTCCAGACAGATGACGATGAGGATAAGGCTGAAACGGAGCATCCAGTTCGCCGTAGACGCTCCCGGTTTTCCCGCCACGCTGAGTCCACAGCAGCTGGCACCAGCACTGCCTCGACAACCACCTCGACTACAGACACCAAAGCTGACACATCAAAGATAGTTTCCTCCAGTATCGCTGTCCAGACCATCAGGGAGGCGTCCTGTCAGACAGAAGCTGAGCACCTAGGAAGAGTCTCCCCGGCAATCCATGTGACATTACCAGACCCTAATAAAGTAGAGATTGTACACTACATTTCTGGACCAGAGCGAACACAAAAAGGACAATCTCTCGCCTGCCAGACTGACTCAGAAGGGCAGTCGCAGGGAGTTGTAGCTCCACAGCTAACAGTGCCAACTACAGTCAGTCCATATTCTTCCTCTACCATTACCGGAACAGGGCCATCCAGTTCGGCTGACCTTCACACCCAACAGCGCCAGCAACAACATGTTGCAGCAAATGCAGCAAAATTTGAGCGACGTCGTCCTGATCCATTAGATATTAACTATCAGCCTCACAACCACCTTCACAATGAGTCCATCTCCAGCCTCATCCGGCAGCAACAAACAACACCAAAATCTCCACAGGTCCTCTACTCTCCTGTGTCGCCAGTGTCCCCACACCGCCTGCTGGAGACCTCCCTGTCAAGCGAGAGACTGAACAAAGCCCACGTCACACCTCAGCAGAAGTCTTACACAGCCGAATCCCCCCAGCGACACCCATCTGTGCCCCGACCCATCAAGAGCACCCATAGGTCCATGTCAGATCCCAGGTCCCTCAGCCCAACCACAGATGAGCACACCAAGGCCAGGCTGTCCCTGTATCAACAACAAGCACTCCAGAGCCAGGTAAAGTCACTGAAGCTGGGCCGATGGTCCAAAAAGCTGTCAACAGTGATGAAAGCAGTTGTAGGAGCTGTATTTACTCTATTCTAAGAATTTATATATATAATAATCCTTCAGATTGTTTAGGAACAACAAGGTCTTTGCTGTACACAAAAGCTCAAGTACACCTTTACCGTATTCAAAGAACTGGCCTTATAATGTATTGCTTTTGAAAGCTATTACAATAGGGGAATTACAGCTGTATAAAAGAGGTAGTAGCAAGTCCTCAAAATGTACTTATTGATGAAACTTCTTAACTTTATTTCTTTCTGTTTGTTTGTTATATGATGTCACGCCAGTTCCCAAAGTTTCAGTTTTAGTTCTCAGGAGCCCCCTTTGGGTCCTCTGTAGAATTAAACAAAACAACAAAAACAAAAGTAAAGTATAGTTATTCCATCCGGGGTATCATTTTACCCCTTTTATCATTTTAAGTCTTGAACTGACTTATTAGAAATGCTTGTGTACTGAGAAAATTGTCAGGTTCTGGGTGTCTTCCACTTATTTTTTAGGTATGAAGGTGAAATGTTTGGGAACAACGGGAATGGATAAAAGGCTAAAAGGCTAAGGTTTTTAACATACGCCTTTCTTGGTGATTCCATAAAATAACTTTTTGAGCGTTATCACCACATGAGTCTTGTTTCAATTGAAAGTTATGTGCATGTGCTTAAAGTATTAGTTTATAGTCAAAATTTCAATTTGTCACAATCTTCTGAGTATGTTTTCTCTAATCTCTTGGGTTTCTCTCAAATGTATCTACCATATTAACTTGTAAAGGGAATTCCACAACTATATAATTTTTTATGTGCTTTATCCATGCATTCCCTACAAATAAATTCTGATGTTTCAAAATTAATCATTAATTGTCAATGATGTCCGGACATTTTGTTGACAATATTTTTTAGGCCAAACAAAAAAATCTAAATCCTCTTTGAGTGTAACAGTGACACAAAAACCTTTAAAATTCCATACATTTCTGTACCATTGACTTTGCTTACAAGCAGGACCAGCACAACATGTGGTATTATAGTGGACTTAGTAGCATCCAAGAACGCCATACAGTGACAGCATTAAATATCTGAATAATAGTTCTAAGACATCTGATCCCAAATAGGAAAACATAATTTATTCAGGTGTCATTACCACACAGTTTTACACTGTAACAGAAACAATGTAAAAGCATTGAGTCCATTACATTTTGTCCTATTTGCTAGAATGTATCCATTTTTGGTCTAAATTTTAACATGAAAAATGAATATGCAACTACTTTTATGTGCCTTTTCTTCCTCCCAACTCCATATCAGCTGGGTGTATTTTTAGCCCTAATCTCAAAGATCATAAGAATAATAGGAAACAAGGAAGTTTTATTTTTATGTTGACACATTGTCATCTATTTGTACACTTAAAACACCAGCTAACATGGTTGTTTGGTGAAATATGTGGAATTTATCTGAAAGGGAAGATAATCCTCATCTTCTAAACAGGGTGCACCCAAAACAATTGTGGGATCACGTATTGGCGTAACAGCTAATAAGTTACATAATCAAGAAGTGCAAAAATCAAAGACCATACCAATCTTATCTAAAAATGATTGTTATAAAATGTTATTTCATCCTGTAGATCATTATAGTTATGAAACATAATATATGTAAGAATAAGATCATCAGAGATGGGGGTTTCTTTACCGCTGGGGTGAAAAAACCTTCAACGATTCAGTGATCTTAAAATTCATTTTTATAAGATTATTTTCTTTCAAATTGAATGTATGTTGTCTCATAAATTATTAAAACTCTAGAGTATTCAATAAAACTGTATCAGACCTGACACTAATTTTCTTGTTTCTGTACGTCTTCTAACAAACTTCACTCTTGTTTCCTGTTGTCTTTGTCTGTTTGTCTTTATGTCTCCTTTGTCTCCCTTGGTCTCTTGTTGCATCCTTTCTTTGTTTCCTCTCTTCCTTGATCTTTTTCTCCATTTGAATTTTCCTCCTTTCTTTTGGTCCCACTTTGTTAAATATTAATTCTTTTTTTGTGCACATTTCTTTATTCACTTTTTTCGTCATTCTTCCACCGCTGTCTACACTGGTTGAAAACATTCTTGGATCACTTTTGTTTTGGTGCACACTTTATTTGTACTTTTTTCGGGTTTCTTCTCTTTATTTGTTCCCTGCATCCCTTCTCATTTTGTTGTTTTCTCAAAACCATCCCTCTTTGTTTTTGTTCACTTTCTTGTCTCCATTATCACCTTGTTCATCTGTGTCCTTTTTCCTGTATTTTCCTCATTCTCATTCTTGTCCATCCAATATTCTCACTTAATTGGGCAAATCTATTATCCGTAATTTTCCATTTATTGTCCATTTTCCAATTAACCCTCTCAATGTCATATCCCATCAACTGTTCCTTATGCACCCCATTATTTCCCCCTCAAATGCTCTCCATGTTTTGCTTTGTTTTTGGCCTCCACACATTTTCCCACCCTTCCTTCCCCCACTGCCCTTTCTTTCTCTCTCTTCAGCTGGCAGCTTTACAGCAAAGCTCTTTGCTTCGGAAGGTTAAGCGAACCCTGCCCAGCCCTCCTCCAGATGAGACTGCTACATCAGCTCACTTGACCATGATGACACCTGCCCAACAACAGATCTACTTGTCCTCCGTGCCCAGCCTCAAGCCCAGCTCAAGGTCTGGTCTGGCTGCTAAAGCCAGCCTCCTCAAAGATCTCACCCATGAGCTGAAGGCTGTGGAGCAAGAGTCTACCAAGCTTAGAAAGCAACAAGCTGAACTGGAGGAGGAAGAGAAAGAAATTGACGCTAAGCTGAGATACCTGGAACTGGGAATTCATCAGAGGAAAGAGACTTTGGTAAAGGAGAGGGAAAGAAGGGACATTGCCTACCTAAGATGTATGGGGGACACCAGAGACTATATGTCTGACAGTGAGTTGAATAATTTGCGTTTAGCAGCTGCTGCTGCATCACATGAGACAAATGGGCTACTAACAGCCAGACCAAGCACTGCTCCACTAAGCCAATTTACCAGTGACCTCAACACAGCAGCCCAGTACCCACCAACCTCATCCTTCCTCTCTTGTCAATATCCCCAGAGCCAACCACCAGCACCATCTCAGCAATCAAGTGTGCCATACCAGTCATCGACATTCAACCAGCCTCCTTACCCAACAGTGTCGCAGTCACAGGCCCTGCCACAGCCCATGACCCTTCAGAGTCATCCCCCTCCTCCTGGACCTACCTTTCAACCTCAAACATCTTATCCTTCCCACACCTATCCACAAGCTCAGCCGCCTTATCCCCAAACTGATACAGGGTTACCATCTGCACCTCAACCTCAGCCTCCAGCAGGGCCTACAGGTTTTGGACCTGCACCACCTGGTCAGCCACCATACCCCACCCACAGCTCACCTTATCCCAGCGCTGTGTCCCCCTACCCCACCCAGACGACTCCATATTCTGGGCAGCCCCAAGCTGATATTCTTACAGTTCACCCTGGAAGACCCAGACAGACATCACTTGCTGAACTTGAACATAAGATGCCAACTAACTATGAGACTATCAGCAACCCGACAGTTGTGGTCACGACCACAGCCCAAGATGCTACCTTTTCCAGTGCAGCCCCACCCTACGGTCCGTACACAGGAACAACAACAATAGCAAGCTCCTATGGGCCGTATGGATCTGCACCTGTTTCCAGCAGTTATGGTGGTTACTCCACAGTGCCTCCAAGCACTTATGGTCCATATACATCGACCCCAGCTAGTTCATATGGCCAGTACACAACAACTACTGCTAATACATATGGCTACACCACCACCACAGCCAGTTCTTATGGACAGTACACTTCAACAGTTTCCAATGCCTATGGACACCCTGTAGACAGTCCTTCCACCTACAGCACAGCAGAAGGAATGTATGGGGCTCCTGGTTTAGAGCAAAATATTCCAAGGAACTACATGATGATCGATGATGTGAGCGAGCTGACGGCAAAGGACGGGCTGGGCACGACAGCAGGGGACATGATGCATCATGGCAGTAGCGGGCGTTACCCTGGCGACATCCATGGCCATGGCAGCACATCTGGCAGCACGGCGCGTGGGGGAACTGGCAGCTCCCCCTACGGAAGAGCACCTGAGGAGGAAGCAGCGATGCAGGATGAGCTGTACGACCACCACGGCAGGGGTAAGAGCAGCTACAGGCACGGACCTCTAGGGGGCAGCAGCAGCAGCGTGAGCGCTAGCATGGGTGGGGGATCCCCCTATTTCTATGACTACGACTACAAACTTGCCAGCATCCGCTCCGGGGTACAGAAACCTTTGGCGTCCTCCAGAAGCCTTCTGGCCCCCGCTGTCATGTCCTCCAAGCGCAGCAAGCACAGGAAGCTGGGGACTATGGAGCAGAAAATTTCAAAGTTTTCCCCAATAGAGGAGGCTCGAGATGTCGAGGCAGATTTGGCCTCCTATTCTACAGGTGAGGCTTACCCCTCATCTCACATTCGAGGGCGCCAGCTGATCGAGGATTATGGCTTCAAGAGGAGTGCCTTTGATGGCACCAGTGGCACAACTCATGGAAGTCGATGCTACGGTATGATGGTGGATGAGGACGATCGGATTTACTACACCTCAACTGGCCGCTCCCGATCCCATGGCTATGGCATGGACAAGATCTCAGCCAGAGATTACCATAGCTATCGAAGCAGATCCTATGAGAGAGACGACCGCTCCTACCGTTCTGGCTACAGAGGACGCCATCCAACTCGGCAATACTCTGAGGAGGAGAGCCCACTCAGCCCTTTGGGGAAATTCATGGGTTCTGGGAGATCTTCGAGCTTAGGTCGTGACCCATATGACAGTCGCAGCAGTAGATATTATTACTATTATGGCAATTATGGTTCCAGTCACTCGCTGCCAGATGTTCAAGACCATATAAGGGACCTTCCCCGGACACATGTCTACAAATCGGATGATACATACATTATTGATGATTATCATTGTGCTGTGTCAGACAGTGAAGGTAATTGTGGGAGCTAAATTCCCACAGTCTCACTACCTACTACTGCTCCCACCGTTTATCTAAACGTCCCCCACCCACCCAGAAGCTAGCTTAGCAAAAATAACAAAAAGCAAAGGACAGAGATAGTCGTTGCATGTCAGTGTTTTCTTCGTCCTGAGAGTTACTTGGAGCTCTATAAGTCGTGGACTGCTGTCTGTCTGTCTGCCTGCCTGTCCGTCCTTCCGCCTGTCCGTCCAGCCGTTTCTTTGTTCGACAGTCGCATGGTTCTTCAGCGTGGTCGTCTTTGTCTTCACAACACTGACTGACTTAAGAGGTCTTTGCACGACAGCAATAGTTTTTTCTTCAACGTGTTATTGGCTCTGTTGCACTGTTAATGTGTTTTGATATAAGAGGTTTATGTCAACACTGCAAAATTTTCTCTAGACAAAGTTTTCTATGTTCCATTTGTCAAAGGAAGCTTTATTTAAAAGTGTTAATATATAAAAAAAAACAGAACAATACTGACTGTTTGAGGAGAAAAGTCTTAACTAATTAGCAAGTTTCCTTGAGCAGTCAGTAAGTAAAGATATGTAGCAAAAAGATCTGCTGTATTAGACAGTTTTGCAGTGTTTAATATGTCCTGTTTAACTTGTCTTGTACTTGTGGAGTAAATCTGTGCATGGGTGTAAATTTTTACTTTTTGCCTTTCTTTCTGTGTCTTCCCCTACCTATCTTTTTTTTTTTTTGCATGCGGTTGGTCTTCCTTCTGCCCTCTTCCTTCTTACAGCCTGCATGCCGCTCTCTCCAAACGACATGGAGATTGATTGTGATCTGCTCTCGGTTTCCAAAGCCTACCATCTGGGCCAGGAAGAAACTGACTGGTTTGAGAAACCACGCTCCAGTTCTCGACACTACGGCAGCAGCCACTCTGGGAGAAGTCGGCATGGTGTCAAGCACACCTATCATGATTATGATGAACCTCCTGAGGAGGACCTGTGGCCGCAAGATGAGTACAGCCATGGCGGGCGGCATTCATCATCACGTGACCACAGGCACCATGGCACCTCTAGCCGGCACTCTTCCTCCCGTCACTCAGATGAGCCGAGATCCTCGAGGTCATCTAAGGGGCATCCCAAAGACCCGTCTATGCGCCATGACCCCTCAGGACGTTCTTCATCTTCAGGAAGGCGTGGTGAGTCCAGGTCTGGAGGGTATCACTCTTCCGACTACTCCCGGGATCCATCTGGACATCATCACGGCCAAAGATCTTCCAGGCAAGGAGATCCACACAGATCATCACGCAGCAAGTCCCAGGGCCAAGTAGACATGCAGGGCCAACCACCAGGTAAACAGGGTGCACCTTTAAATCTGATAAATAAAATGGAGCGCACTAAAGTCACTATTTGATAACTGAAATTTAGACAATGCCTGCATCCATATGTAAATATTTAAACTTATTTTTAAAGAATTCAAAAATAGTTTGAAAAAAAATATGGAAATTGAAGTAAAGTTTTTTCCAGGTTGTTTGCTCTCTACCAAAGATAATACTTTGGCAAGATTTTGGCTTGATAAGCAAAGGAAACAGGTTACATCGGTAATAAGAATATTTAAGAATATTTTTTGTTGACCATCCTGGATAGATCAACAAGATTGAGGTGAAAGGGAGAAAATCTGCAACTTCAGTAATAAATTCTGATTCGATCTCTAAACATTGATAAGATCCCCTTTTAAAAATCCTGTCTGAGCCAATAATATTTAATAGCCTTTGCTGTTGAGATTAATTTTGATGCTTTTTTTATAGTCAACAATCCCCTCAGGGATCAACAATTTTTAATTAACAATATCGAGTGTAACTTTTCAAAGGATACGTTTTCCCTGAAGGCATCATTGCGGACGTGTTCATAGCAGTGTAGAAATTAAATCACCAGTTTGATCTTTGCATACAGCACTTGTTGTTCATTGTTGTCTCACTCCTGCTGCTTCTGCTAAAATGCTTCATTTCAAGAAAAAGGAAATATCAATAGAATATTAGTGAAAGAAACTGCAATTTATATGGACAAAAGGGATAGATGATCCCATACCGTTTTTTTTATTATCATTTATTTCTGACTTTATGTCCTCTTTTGTAATAAGATGAATCAGTTTTTGAATTGCTTTGGTTTAAAAAATATATATATATTTTTTTTTTCCTTCAAATAGGCTCATCCAGGTCCGGCAGCAGTACTGGACGAGCTCAGGGCTCTGCTGGTGGGCCTCCAGGATCCGGGCGACTAGGCGGTCCCGGTTCACAGATGGATGGGACCCAAGGACAGAGGACTCAGCTCCAACAGCAGGCCCAGACAGCTGCAGCCAGACCAGGACAGCCTGGCACAACATCGACCACAGGCCTTCAGCAGCAGCCACCAGCCCAAGGTCAAGGCATGGGCATGGGGATGGGCATGGGCATGGGCATGGGTCAGGCCCAGGCCAAACCAGGGCAAATGGGACCAGCAGGCGGGCCGATGGGGCAGGCTCGACCAACTGGTGCAGCAGGAACCACACCACCCACCATGGTGAGTAATGGGAACAAAACCAGAGGAGTCACAAACAGCTCACATCTGCACGCCATTTTGTGTCTGATTTCCTGTCACCGTTGTTTGTTTGACCTGATGGGAACAGTTCCAATTTCAGTTTTCTGAAAATACAAGAACAGAACTGAATTTAACTCAGGGTTGTGCTGTCAGGACAAAATGATTATGGAGTGGATATGTTAAGTCGGTTTTAGCATCTTAGCATTATTAAAGTACAATGTCCTGACTCCTTACGTATACTGTATATCCTAGAGTGTGGACACTTTCCTGAGGTTTCCAGTAAGCTTCCACTTTTTCTAAATCCTGCATGACCCATCGAGGTCGAAAGTATAAAACAAACTTCCTTTACTCTTTTCAGCCTTACTGTTCTTATTTGAAAGTCTCGACATGCAATAAACAGTTTCTCTTTAACATTGTTACAGCTACGCTCTTGCCATATTTTCATTTTAAACACATCACTGATAGTAAAAAGTACTATCTTCTTCACTCAGTCATAGCTTCAACATTGAAGTTTGCTGGTGTCAGTGCAATCTTGTAAAACGTATAAATACAATCACTGAATGGAAAGAAGTAGATTTTTCTGTTTTTGCCTTCTAATTTCTGATATTTGTTTTTGACAAGTGTGTTTTTTTCTGAAGTAACAAGAGGAATTTTCTTCATCAGATCTCCTTCTTGGAGACTGACTCAGCAAGCTATTTTGCTTAAAGCTTCACTCCTACTCCTTTAGTCTGCTTTTACGATCATCTCTCCTGTTTTGTTGACCCCCTATTTCTCCCTGCGCTGCTTTTGATAAGAGTTTCCTGACAACCACCCTGTTCCATTTCAGTTAGTTTACTGAAATTCTTATGTGCCTCTGCTGGCAAACCTTACCTAACACTGTGATTAACACAGAGAAAGCTGATAACCCAATGCAGCTGATTCACTGTCTGCTAGACGCCCAAGAAATTGGCACTTAAGATTTCTCCCTGCAAAAATCTATTCCTGCATTTACTCCATCAATCCATTTGAAGCTATTTTCCAGAAGGAGTGTCAGACTGTGATGATTACACTTTAAATAACATTCAGAACAGGCTGATGACTTTGGTTTTAGTAAGTGTACATGTGAATACTGTCTATTTTCACAGGATGCCATCCAAAATTACCCAGTTCTCATTTACTGCATCTTCTTTGCACTTTTTCTCTCTCATGCTTTATTAATTAAAGTAGATGCCAATGTGGGGTGCAAATAATGCCTGAAATCTGTGGGCTAATATTTACTAACTACTAAACTGACTGCATATTTCTGATTTGTTTATATTTTTGATAGAAAGCAGTCATGCTGGAATTTTACATCAGACTTGATGTAAAGGTTTCTTCTGGAAAGTATAACTTCCAAGTTCAAATGAAATGAACTATTAATTAGCACAATAGTTTGATGAGGCATAATTTCTATTTTGGAAATTTTTATTTTGTAGTCATTACTAAAATCTAGCCCCTTATTCTACACTTTGTATAAGGGGTCTAGACCCTCATCTATGAAGAAATTATTGCTCGCAAGACTCTGACATTTTAAAGGAATGGATCTGATTTTACTCAATATTTTGTCGTGACGTGTGTAATGTGCCAGCTTGATAGTGAGGGAAGCTATGCCGTGAAACTTACCAGAAATGATGTGCACTGTAATCAACTATACCGCATTGCAAAGAGAGAAGTGTTGAGTCAAATTACATCTTTGCCGCTATTAAAATATAATAAACATTCCCCTCGCACTAACTTTATTTACTCAGTATTTGGAAGCATGTCCAACGCCATTCACTTCCCTCGCTGCCATTGCCACGCTACAGGCAATTCCAAAGCAACGCAGACAATCGACGTCACTGTTCACAACTCCTCCTTCTGTTCGCTGATTGACCTGGTTGAAATTCAGCTGGAGAAATTGAGCTCAATAGGTGAAATCTCACACACGTCACTGAAGGGAGATGAGAATTGAGTGGGATATGGTTGAAAAGAAACAACCAGTCTAACTAAAATGTTTCCTAATATGTGTATTTATTAATTTTTTTTACTATTTTTGGCTGTCTCACTGTATCAAAATCTGAACGCTGTCTTATTCGGCTTTTGTTTGAGTGAACAGATGAATACTGGATCCTCATGATTCCAGTTTGTCACCCACATTCAGGTTACATAACATGTTTTTCTCTCCCACAGCCCTCTACAACCACAGATTTACTGCTGAATTAGCCTAAGCACAGCAACATTTGTCTTTTTTTTTTTTTCTATGCAGACAAAGATCGACACACCTCCTGTAACGGCAATTGGGGCGAAAGCGGCACCTGTCATGGCCTCGAAGGCAGGCCAGCCCCCGCTCACAGGAATAGGTGATGCTCAATCACAGCATCCCATCACTCTCGCCACTCACCTGTTGTCCACTATTATGTTATTATTGTTTGATGTTCTACCTAATCTGAGGTAAATCTGAGGATTATCCCTCAATATGAAAGCCTGACAGTGATAGGTTATTACATAATTAGCCACTGAAATAATGATTCATGAAGGTTTTAAGATATTTTTATATAACTGCAAAGTTATACTAAACGATTGAGCTGAAAGCCTTTCATACATCAATCTCACAACACCGCCTGTAATAGACTAAAACTTCAACTTCATACAGTAAAACGTCTGAGTTTTATTGTCACTTACTCGTTTGAATTTAACACCTCACAGAGTAACGAGGTTCCATTTTTAAATTAGTTACGTGGCCAAAAGGAGTCGGCCAAAAAGTGCAATATAACTTCAAAACACAATGTATGTCAAATCTATATTTATATATAAAAGCTCAACTGTAGTATTGGCTCAAAGATAAGAAGGATAGTCCCTAAGAAAATGACTTCACACTCATTAACATCTCATTCCTTTAATTTTCTTTCTGATGAAGATTTGTTTCACATGCAGCAAATACAGTACACCCTCCTCTTTGAGCAGCATTTACTTCTTCCTACCTGGACTACGTTTATTTATCTGCCCTTTCTCCTCTGTCCTTCTGCTGTTCAGGCTCCAAGGCAGCTCCGAGACCCGGCGGCATCGGCAGTGCAGCGGCGGGTCAGCCTGGTATGGAGGGAGAAGGAATGTTTTCCAAGATTCTTCCTGGAGGCGCTGCTGAGCAGGCCGGCAAACTGGGAGAAGGTACGGCAGACTACTGAAACCGCATCGCAAACAGGACGAGCTTGGGGACTTGTTGAGATGTACAAAGTTGACTGGATGAACAGAGCCGCCTCAGAGGCTTCCAAATGTCTTTGGCTGATTATTATTTTTCTTACCAAAATGATTCAACAGTGAGGAAACGTTTCTAAGCATTAGCTGATTTTTTAAGCTACATCTCTAAAGAGCTCAGTTTTGCAATAGCTTCATCACTGTGACAGGAAAAAACAAAAAAAGCTGCTGTCACAATGTGGGCGCAAATATAAAGAAATAAAACACCTTTTATAAAACATTACCTCCTTTCAAATGTCTAATGTTGTTAATGAGAAGAAGGCCTGCTGTTGCTTCTGGACACAGAGCAGTACGTTTTTCTACAATGTTACATTCTTTTATTATTTATTTATTGACCATTTCCCTGTCAGGAACATGACAGTATGATGATCTGTGTGAGTCTATGAGTGGCACCAAGAGGTCAGTTATGCCAGAACAAGCTGATGCTAAAGCGTCAGACAAGCCAGAGAGAGACGTTGAACACCTACAGCTGCTTATCTTCAGACTTCACCGACAGTGATTTGACAGAGGTTTAGCAACAGCTCCTGAAGTGGTATTGGTGACCGTTTAAATTCAAAAGCGTTGACGTTGCTCTGTGGTTTTCTTTGGGGGGGGGTTTATGTTTGAAAAGTCAGTTTTATCAAACCTTACACATTTATCAAACCTTTTTTTGCTTTCTTTTCCTGCAGCTATCTCTGGCTTTGGCAAGAAATTCACCTCCTTCTTCTGAGGTGACACAAATAAGGTATGTATGTTTATTCACATAGAAAATAAGTACTGTAAAATGGAATATATAATGTAATACTGTTTGTTGTTTGTATTCTACGGCGACTTTGTTTTACAAGTCCTGTATTAGAGGCCCTCCGACTTGTACATGAGGCAAATATGAGGTATTTTGGGTCAATGATTCCTGAAAGAAGCGCCATGAAAAGGTTTCTTTAGAGTGCATCGGGTTTAGGAATAACTTTTATGAACCTTTGTTGGATTCCTGCTGTGTGTGCAGTGTGTTGACTCTTGCTGGCCGTGAAGAGGCAGGGGGATGAAAGCAGTTCAGTCTGGGTTCGGTCCTCGTCTATTTGTTTCTCTTCCTCACCGTTATTTTAGTCCTTGACTGCTCTGCATGAGAGATTTAGCACTGGCAGTAAGAACTTGTTTCCGGCATGAAATGCCAAACAGACTGTGCGCCATCACGGCAGGTTATTGGCTTTGGTGATGAGGGTCGTGAACTTTAGGAATTGCATTTGAGGCTTGAGGCTTGGAAAGAAGTACAAGTTCTAAAAGTTTGAGCATTAAGTCTCAGTACAATAAATGTACGCATCACAATTGCAGGCCCGCGTCTCACCGCTAGGCTCGAATAACTGACAGCTTTTTAAAAAATCTGCACTGGCATATCTTTATACACTACAGAACAATTTTATACTATTGTAGTGCAACAGAAGCCTTAATTGTTGTATGTCAATGTGAGACTTACATCAACTCCTAAAATACTTTTTTAAAATAATAATAATAATAATAATAATAATGTGTTTGCAGGATTATGAAAAATGTCATAAATGAAGTCATGAGACCTCATACGAGAAAAACCTGTGAAGTTCCCCCTGTTTTTGTTTTCCTGGAAAAAGAGAAAGGAAGGCGAGAGAGGATGATGGCTGAGAGGAAAGCGGAGCGTTCTGGTGAGTACTTAGGTTTCACATTCACATAAAATCTTTTTAAACTTTTAAGTTAGGATTTCTCTGGAACTCTTTTTTGTTGTTGTTTTTGAATTGACATACTTTATCGTTTGTTATTTGATAGTGGTATGTATTCAAATCGATTCTTATATTCACGACCATAAAAAAGAGAGAACGTTCGACTGGAGTTTATGCTTTCAAGAAGAGTGAAAACAATCTGGCTTTTACCAGGTTCTGAAAGCATTGAAATGTAATCTCAAATTTACAAAAATACCAAAGAGATTCCACAATGTCATTTGTTTAAAAATTTTAAGTAAACAACGAACTCTGTAGAAGTTTTCCAATCCGTACACAATCCCACGGGGCAAAGACCTCAGAAAACCAGTTGTTGCATTCAATCAACGTTTTTCTATCCTTCGTTTTATGTGGCGACGATAATTTACAAGTGTAAAACGTCTAGGTACAGCCGCCAATCTCCTCAGTGACATTCCAGCAAATTCCTTCAAGATCCAGATGACTCTGGAAGAAAGCGCAAAACAACTCTAGAGCTTCAACTCTCCCTAGCTTGATATGCATTTAAATTTGCATGCTCTTTTGGTTTAAGCTATATAAAATATTCTGTTGTCAAAAAAAAATCTTTCACCTGCTAACATCTGCTCAGACATTACATTTGTTGCCACAATCACATAATGCCGCCTACGTAATCTGGTTTGTGTTATTATGATAATCTATGATTAGTGTTAGTATCTTTCTCATCTAATCTATTACAAGACGCAGGTTGACCCGTCATCCAGTAGATTGCTATCAAATTAAAGCCGCATTATGTGAGTGATAACAGCTAATAACAATAATTTGTCTGTCTAACACTGATCGAAAGTGTTCTATTACACTCAAAGGAAAACGCCACACCACATCGAAACATCAGGAGTCCTGGTGTTCTGCAAATAAGATTTATATCCGTTTGGTGAGTTTAATTAGTTTTCCAAAGATGCTGAATTCCAGAAGCCAAGTTAAACTGGAAGTTTCCTTTGTGAGACTCTAATCCTGCTTTGTAATTTAATCCCCAGTTGTGAGTTTGCAGAGGGGTGAGGGGAGACTTTGACTAAAATATGTCTGCCTCTTTTTGCAGCCAGTACAGACTGGAATCCTCTGGATGCTTCATGTCTCAGATCTGAGAATACAAAGGCAGAGAGAACACTCTGATCTCTCTGACAGGCCAGACAGTAAGATACTTTTACCTTGGAAACATAAATATCTGACAGGATATTTTAAACTGCGGAAATCCAAACTTTGTGACCTGGATTTTTTTTCTTCCAATTTTACTTTAAGAGGTAGCTTCTGTGATAACCCAGGAGGCCACCCAGTTCTTTATTTAGTTAGATTTTTATTGTATGATTAGGCTACATCAAAGTACAGATACATTTTACACATTACAATATTGTGGATATTTTTTTTCTCATTTTAGAAAGAGAAAGTCATATTGGTTAGAATGAACATTTTTGAGTCTTTATTACTTGTAATTGTGATTATAGCTAACACAAAATTTGGCATCTCTGTAAAAATAGTGAAACTGTCATAGAAAACTGATGGTGTCAAAACCCAGTCAACTAATTAACGAGCAAATGTTTCCTGAGGCTCTAAATGGGCTTTCAGTCTGGCTCAGCAGGCGAAATGAGGAAGACATGATTGTGCAAATGTCCAGAAGACACAATATTCATTTTTTTCAACGTACCTGTATATTAAGATGCATACTAAAGTATAAACAGAAACAGAAACGAGTTATGTACCAACACTGTTCTGAAAGACCACTCAGAAGAGAAGAACCATTATTCTAAAAGCCACATAAAAAGAAGAGTGTAGAGTAGAGTGTGTGTGTTTTTTGCTGCAGGAGGGACTGGTGCAAAAAGAATAATGCAATCCAAAGGAACGGATTGAAGCAACCTCTCAGAACATCACCATGGAAATTAAAATCAAGAAAATTAATGGGTTTTGCAAAAGGACCATGACAGTTGGACCCAAGTCATTCAGTTTTAAAGACAATACTGGCAATTTTGGCATTCAGCAAATATAAATAATTCTGATCATTCTAACTGAGCTAACAAGGGAAAGGTTTCATCTGATTTAATGCCAGATAGGGAGGAAGGGTGGACAGATATTGCAAAACACATCCAACAATTGTGTGACTGTATTTTATTTATTTACTTATTTATTTTTACCTTTTAGACATATTGATCCCTAAACAGACATCTCTGCAGGTTTTTCTAATCAGATATAACAGGATGTTCTGTGTTGCGACTGTAAGAAAAAGCAGCAGAAATGGCTGCGTTGCTCTGCCTTGATAACAGTGCCTTCTGAAGCCTTTGATGCCGCAGCGGATGAAGGGCAGGCCTTGAAGTTGCCGGTTTATTTCACAGTGTGAATCCAGTGTTGCACTGAGCGTGTTTCTGCTCTGTGCAGCCATGCGGCGCTTAACTGCCTCATGTGGCTGCTACTGTGGCAGGCTCTCTGTCTGTCTCTCTCTTCCTCTCTCTCTTTCTCTCCCTGTCTCTCTTTCTGTCTCTCTCAATCCTCCCACACACTACTCCAGCTTTCAAACACTTTTCTCTTCCTTTCCTCCATTTCTCATATAGACACTCTCTCTCTCTCTCTCTCTCTCTCTGATAAGATCCCCACTGTATTTTTTTTTTCTTTTTAGATCTTGCCTTGTTCTGCCTAAATACTGTGGTTATTTTCTTCTCTCTAAAAATGTTGTCGTCTCTACATACTGTGTCATTTTCTTTTCCTGGCATCATCTTTGTGTTATTTTTGTTTACAATATAGAGAGATTATGTCTGTACGTTAAATCTCCTCCCAGTGTTTTCGTGGAGGATGTTCCTTGCAGAAACTAGCTGTGGGTGTTTGCTCCCATTCAGTCAAAAAAGCATTATGTAGGTTGGCTTCTGATGGCCTGACTCACTGCTCCACTTCAGCCCCAAAGCTGTTTGAAGAAGCTCTGATCAGAGCTCTGCAGATATGTTTTCAACAATGAAAAGGTTTTCTTCCTTTTCCTTTTTCTTCCTGTCCTCGATCCCACTCGCCATGTTTGAATACGAGACCCTTCGAATTCAACTCTCTGCCCAGCGAGACAGTTTTGTTTGTGTGGGTTTTTTTATATTCGAACGCTGTTATGTGCATCACTGTCCGTGTTCCAGTGCGTGTTATGTACAAGCCCCCCTGGGGTCCTGTGTTCAGCGGAACAGATTAAGTTTGGTGATAGAAAGCATGTTTGGAGACACTAAACCCGGGTCACACGAAGAGTGGGAAGGAAAAAGATGAGTTAAGTCATTTTATGGTAAAAGTTCTGGTGGGAATCAGGATAGAAAAGCTCTTTATTCCCATTTAACTGGTTGTTTTATTAAAACCACAAACTTTGATGTCTTCCTCTGGGGCTCAATAAAATAGAAAAACGAAATTAAAACAAGGTAAAGTAGTCCGTGTCAGTCTTTCAAAGATCTCTTCCTAGCAAAACTGTCTGATGATAAATGTATTCCTTCAGCAATCTTGTTACAGTGCCATTGCATCATGGCTTCTGAAGTTGTTGTTTTTTTTTAGCAGAGCTTAGAATGGAAATGATTGTTTGCTGTTTGACTAAATCCAGGGTCAGGTGGCTGGCAACTTGTGCTTTTCTCTTGTGCTGATTATGTAAAAGGTTATGCATAAAGTTTGCATGCAAATAACCAAAGTCGCAGCAGCGTTAGAAACGACTCCATTTTTCCCTCCTGATCCAAGACCTGCTTTCACTCTTCGATTATGCCACCAAAAGTTCAAATGATGCTGAAAGTGTTCAATTTTAGAGTTTAAAAACCGAGGTGATGCTCGGAGCCTGGGGTTTTACATCAGGAGCCAGAGCAGGGATCAACTTTTAAAATGTTGTGATGACTTCCTTTCAGCTTTACGATCGGCTTTAATAATAAGCTGATCGCATCTTCTTGCATAAAGATGCTGAGGTTCATCATGTTATTGTGAATATCTAAGGAGTTTAGTAATGGCTCTGTGCAATTTCTTTTTCTTTTTAAAGCCTTGATGGCTGTGAGGCAGTCCTGAAGTCCCAGAGAATACAAGTGATGTTTCTCTCGTGTCGTCTGAAGCGGCACCACAACATGCGTCCTTCACATTATGTCCCCATAGGAGCTACGTCAGCAGGCTGACAGGCTGGGCTAGGAGTTCCTGTGGCCACAGCCACTTTCTGCACGTTTTAACATGGACGTTACGTACCGCTCACGTACATAATGCGAAGCTATTTATTCCACGTTGCCACAGCATTTTTTTATTTTTTATTTTTTTGACTGCAATTTTTAATTCCAAAGAAACATCAGTTTGAATGGAAGGTATTGCAGATGAAAGACTCTGATGAAACAAGCATTAAATGAAGGTAGTTATGTGCTTTGTTTACACACGTAACGGGGAGGATTTTATCCAACAAATCATCAGAGCTGCATCTGCCGAAGACAAGAAAATCTGTGATTAACTCAGATGGGAGAGAGAGAGAGAGAGAAAAAAAAGCGGATGTGAAAAATTGGGCTAACTCTAAAACAAATCGGAAAAAAATCACTTTAAATTATAGACCATATTCACAAAACATGATATATTGCAGCCCAACTCAAACCTGATTTAACAACTGTGTCAAATGCAATTTTAAATAATGTTAAGAAACAGGAAAACAACACTTCTGCAGCAAAACCTTTAAAGAACATCCTGCTGAAATTGCGTCACATAAGGATGGATGAATCTTGATCTATTATACTGAAACCATCTGCATCCATCTGCTTTATTTATTCTTATTTTTAAGATGTAAAGAAAGAACAATTTGAAAATTTGCATATTTTAGGCTCTCACTCATAATATCAATGACAGAGTTTTCATGAGTAGCTATTTATATATTGTATGTCTATGTATAAAATATGCAGAGCAGTTTTGGGCTCATACACCATCTGGTGGACAATTTTGTGTACTACAACTCGTGTTTGTGACCAAATTAGTGACGTCTTGCATTCCTAATGGGAGGAAGGGATTTCTTTCCCAGTCTGGCTATGTATGCTTAAAGTGTGGCTCTCGCTCGCTTTCTTGCAGCCTGAATGAGCCATGTAGTTTATTTTAAACACCTCAATGATGCTGAAAATGGCTAACCTCTTAACTTCTTCACTCATTAACAATTTCCACACTGGGACATGTTGTATGACCTGACAGTGCTTGTATAGAGTTTCCTCTGAATGAAAAAAACAAAATACATTTTTGAGTTTATGACCGACCGATCACCAGTCAAGGATATTTAGAAAAAATGTTATCTGATTCCACACATGAGCTGATTTTTTTATTTTTATTTCCGTAGTACATTTCAATTTAGACCCAGTGTATCTTCAGCTCTATTTAGATATCTGTTCCTGACAAGCACAAAAATGTTTATTCATTTACTCATGACTAAACATTATGTGTAAACAGATTATTTGCAGAGGACCTACAGAGACATTCAATCATTAAAATGTTTTTGGTCAGTTTGAGGTTTTTTTTTCACTTAATTCTCCTTTTTCTTATTTTCAGATCACTCCAAGCTCGAGCCAACATCCAGCTTCAGAAGGATTCCCACTGTTGTGCAGCTTCTCTCAGAAAACCTGCAGAAGCCACGAACATCTACACCCCTACATGAAAACAGAGCAGCTGGGGGCTGAAAGTGACAGCAGAAGAAACAGCCGTAGGACAGTGATCACCCTCCCTTCCAGCAGGGGGAGCCGTGTTCATACAGAGGTCCCCTCCAACCCGACACGTGGATTTAAAATATCAGTTAAGTTGATGTGGTGCGGATAACGACTGACGACCGCATTTATCCACGAGAGCTGCTTCCGTCCTAACTTCCTGTAGAAGGTGGTAGCTTGGTTTTCCAGTCCTGTGCTCAATCTTAGAGGAACATAAGTCACCTCTCCTCTTTTCTATCTTTTTCCAAAGTAAACAATGAGCAAAAAAGAAGTGAAAACTCACAGAGGCCTCACAGGTTTTTCTTGTACGAAAGTCGTCTCGTTGGACCAAAGAACACTGACGAGGAAATCATTGAAACGTCACCATGAATGAACCAGACGATGAAGAAGCGGCGGCCGACACAGCCCAAGCATGTCGCCACGCGTTTATTTTTGTTTTTATTCACCCTCTGTCGACATTCCAGATGGGGAACTGTGCCCTTCTTCTCTACTTCTCTTGCGTTTCTTTAATGCTAGCTCTTCTTTCTCTCCACACCCCACTGCAACGATTCACAGCTCGCCATGTCTTTAAGCAAGAGTAGTGTGGATTTCAACTAACAGAAAACATGGGAATGCATGGAACTTTATAACCAAGACCTTACACTGTTTCATCATTATGTAACTGAGGCCATAAAGACATCTGAGCTTAAAGGCGTAAGTAATAGCAAAGAAAGGTTAATTAAGCAACACACAAGGATCTGGCCATAGGAATAAGAAGAGCTTTTTTGTTTATTTTCCTTTTTTTATTATTAGGTTTTTTTTTTTTATGTTGTTTTTCTTAAGAAAGCTGTATGACTAAGTGAGTCAAATGAAGCAGTGGGGTTATTTTCTAGCCAATTTAAAGCCATTAAGACAATATTTACTATCAGTTTATGTGGCAAATCTCCAAAATGCTCCACAATTTTGGGTTTTAGTTAATATGCCTTTTATTGTGTTTTTTTTTTTTCTTCTTCTGTGTCAATTGCCTGTTTTTTATGTTGCAGTTTACCAATATCGCCTTAATTATTTCAAATGTTTCATTTTAAATCAGACATTTTTATGTCATTAGGTAAGCTGGAACCACAGCCACAGAGAGGTTGATTTCTATTTTTTTACCTTAACATTGTTTTTCTTTTTATATATATATTTTCTTGTGATATGATTTTATTTTTTTTCTATCGTTTTGTTAAATTGAACGAGGCTCCCCTCCCCTTGGCAATTTTCAGACTCTTTGTTCCTATCAATAATTATGAAAGCAATAGAGTAAGAGGGAAGAAAGTGAATAGCACAATTTTGTGTCCTTTTGCAAAAATGTGTTGCCTTCGTTTGTGTGGTTTACCGCCAAAGCTCTGCTTTAGTGTGACTCAAGCGCACCACTTGTTGTACTGCTGCTGTATGAACTTAGCAGAGACGCGGAGTCCAGACTGGCGGATCGGACCGACGTGCTGCTTTTCTTCAGCTGGAGTCTGAACCGAGAGCACTGCAGGGCAGCAGAGAGGCGCAGAAAAGCTGCAGAACTGGACTATTCATCACTCTTCGGTGAGGAAGTCAGGAGGGAGTGTTTGCTTTTGTTTTGTTTTTATTGGGATTCTTCTGGTTCTCCGAGATGGACTCCTTACACAGCTGTGTCCGCATGTGTCTTCACTCTGTCAAATGTGAACCTGAAAGCACACTTGGAGTGGTGTCAGTGATCTTACTAAAAGTAACCTGCTGTCATGTGACTGAGGAACCAAAAATAACACACTCGGTGGTGTCACCAAGTCACTCGCCTTTTTTAAAAAAAACAAAACAAACAAAAGAACGGCCTATTTTCTATCGCGGTGGAGTTCAGACGTCTGACCCAACACCCCTTCTCCAAGACAACAGAAACAAATCTTTTCTCTCAGACTGTCAGTCACCTTGGAAATATTCTCAGGACAGTATTCGCTCTGCTGTTGCTCCTGCAGTGCATTGTGGGGAATCTGCGGTCTGGCCCTCATGACACGCCCCAACTGGTCGAGGCCTCCTTCTCCTCTTCCTCCTCCTCCTCCTCCAAATCAACCAACTTCTGCTGTATATTGTCTTTGTGAACAGCTCGCTGGGAACCTTCGCATGCTGCCCGGCGCCGAGGAAAACCTCAAAGGCACCTCTATATTGTTCTGTTCCTGATGTTTGTACGTATGCGTGTATGTATGTGCGTGTTCGGGGTTCAGTATGCGAGTATTTAAAAAAATACAAAAATAAATCATCATCTAATGTGGGGAAGAAAACAAAACGGACACGAGTTCAACCACGACGAGCATCGCAGGCAAAGGAGGCAAAGTCGTTCTATGCAATGAATCCTGTTTGAGAAAAACCTGAGGAGGCGAAGGCATGTGTAGAATATCGTAGAAGGAAGTCACAGTCATTGTCGATCACTCCTCAGTTAGAAACCATGTCTGCTTTGTTTCGTTTCCGTGAAATCTTGTCAGAAAAAACACATCGCTTCTCCTTTGATGTGGGGAGCTGAAGGCATGTTCACGACAACTGGGACATTTCACTTGTAACATGGCCAGGAGGCGCTCACAAAGTGAAATTGGTAAAAGTATTTCAGCAGTCATTGATCTGAAATGCTGTCTAGTAAAACAACAGCTCTAGAATATATATAGATCGAGAGTGAAATATCCAAGTTGTCATGAATACGCCTTTCCCAGTAATAACTTTGTTGATTAGTTTAGCAGAACTGAAGTGAGTCCACAGAAAAGCTTTCTAAAGATTTATATACTTAACTCTGTTATTGCTGCTTTTTGATGACCAGAAACAGAATTTGCTATAATAATGTCCTTGTGCAGACAATGCTTCACCAGAGAACGTCTTGCGCTAATCTTAAAAGAAAAATCAAATTTAGGCGTTTAAAAAACAACCAAAAAAATATAAATCTATAGATTAGTTTTAAATTAAGTACTGTAAACTGCTACTGAAGTAAAAGTGCCCTATAAGATGTATCTTTCTATGGTGCTGTGAAGCACTATTCAGAGCATTCCTGGTGAGATTATTTTTGGGTAGTAGTGAATTTGGAGGCAGGTGTCATTGTGGAATGTGCACTGGACAGTAAATGTACAGAGCAAAAAGCATCTGCCAGTTTACATAAACGTGTTAGCTTTTTGGTAGCAGCACACGAAGGGAATGTGGCTAAAAATTAAAGTAATCAAATAAAAAAAATATTTTTTTCATGTCATTTAAGGGGATGTCATGATCCAAAAAACTGGATCGCAATAGAGGCATTTTAAATGATCAGTTTTGAAGTCTGTGACTAAATTCCCAACACCTGATGGTGTTTCTTGTATTTGCAATTTCCATGCTAGCCACACACCCAGCAACTGCGTGCACAATTTGAACATAACATTTTGTCAAGAATTGCAATTTTAGGTAGGCATGTTCCAAATTATTTTTTATTTGTTTGACTTAACAAATGTTAAAGTTTTCCATCCTTAAGAAGTACATTTACACCACAGTAAAAAGAAACAAAACAAAAAAGTCCATATCGGGTGCAGCAGCTAGTTGTAGCTACCTGTGTTAGGCGGGAGAGCTGTGTGGCTCAAACACCACAGATTCAATTTTAAGATGTTCAAAGCTAATTTTACTAAGGGGTAGTATATATTTCTCTCTAAGCCTCCAATCACTTTGAAATACTTTGCTAGCTGAACTATCAACATGTCGCCTGCCAGCGTTAGCCTGGTACTTCACCAAACTACTCCCTACAAAAACATCAGCAGGAACAACACGAGAGTTTACTGAAGATGGCAGCTGTATGTGTTGAGTCAGATATAACTTTATAAACAAATGATAAAGCTATGTGCATTTTAGGTGCGTTATGAGGAAATTATGGTCGCTTTGCTAACCCTCTGGTGGAGCAGAATATTGATTCTGACCTGAGGAAACTCCCATTGGGACAAATAAGCAAGAAAAAGCTAAGTATCCAGAATGTCACTGGTTAGATTACGTAATATGTGCTTCTTTTATTGCATATACATTCCATAGATTTTAATAAAATAGTGTATAGGGAACAAAAGCCCCTGACTGAGACCTCAATTATATATATAATAAAAAGATCCCTCCAAACCTTTTTAGAACTCTTATGTGACTTTCACAAATCACTTATCCATGTAAAAATAGTCTATATATATATTTTTTTTAAATATTAAAAATATTATTTATTCTATGTAAAAATTTATTTTATCAAATAGAGAGGAGATATTGAGATAGCTGGAATAAAGGCTAAAACAGATCTAGACACAAAAACACCATATGACGAAAAATATCTTATATACAGATCGATCTATTGCTCATGTTATTGCACAACAAATATAATCAGATTGTCAAACCATAAATAGAAATCCTGCCTAAACAGAGTTTATTTTATTTAATAAATGATATAGTGGCAAAGGTATTTTACCTTTGTTCCAAAAACCTAAACAGCAACACTTCATGCCTTTCATTGACATCCAATAACTTGGATGCACATGATCCAAACAGTTTATTTTACAGATGCACAGCCTCTAGATCAGTGTCTTAAACAAAATCAACAAGAACGCTAAAAGTAGAACAAATGATGCGTGCAAAAGTTTAGATTTTCCAAATTTAACACCAACTTCCTCTATTTTGTGTCTTATGTTTTTTGGAAGTTTGTAAAAAAAAATATATATATATATAAATTAAAACTAACTAAAATGATCCTCAATCACTTCTGCCTCAGGAAAGCACACACGCTTCATGCAGCCTTGCAACGGAAGACATTCAGACGACGCTAGGACACCGTGAGTGTGTTCATGCAGGTGCAGGAAATCAGTGTGCCTGTGTGTGTGTGTGTGGGTGTGGGTGGGTGTGTGTGTGAATGACAGCCACTAGCACACGATTAGTAAGAAGAACTGTGCAGATATAAGATTATTCCACTTCTTATTTATATTTGATGGGTTTTTTTTTCTTTTCCTTGTCTTAATTTTTGCTCCTGCATGAATACAGCCAATGAAGATGACTTAAATATGCATAGCAGTAAGGGCTTCTTTAATACAATACTGGTCACAGAAGAAAGCCATCCTGTTACTGCCCTCCAGCCAGTCATGGAGTCTCTGTCCTCACACTGCATGGTGTCTTTCTGTATCTAGGAGTGCACTGGACTAATCAGACCACAGTAAACGCATCACAGCCTGTCTTTTTCACCAATATTTCAACTACAAATGTCATGGGGAAAAAAAAACAAAACAATATCTCAATAAATGTTCCATTTATCTGCTTTCAAGTGGAATAAAGTTCTTATTAGTTTGCAATAGAAAAATGTACAGACATGAGCCTGTAAGTCGTCTGTGTTTTAAAAGAAAGCTTTGAACTTGATTAATCTGACTTCCACTGGAAGACTTCATACTTTTTTTTTTATTTTTTATGCACCATCAGTTGCTTTTGGGAAATCCAGGCTGTGGGTGTTTGTTGTAAAACCCAAAAGGTAGCATCTTTGTGCTCGCACTGAGCAATGCTCCAGTGCCAGTGCTCTTTACTGTCGGTCAACGTGTGACAGGGTGTGATGCAAGATTTTCAAACAAAACAAATGCGTATATAAATATATATATATATATAAAAAGTAAATGTTTCATATAGGTGAGAGGTTATAAGTAAAGAAAAAGCCATGAGGAAAATTGTCTGTCACCGTCATTTCATCTTTTATCTGTAAAAGTGACAAGTGCATGATCTGGACACCTTCCATGTTTTCTCCCGTAAGCCCAACCACAACCCCAGCCACCTTTCTGACCTTTGACCCCCCCACCTACCGTCCTTATTCCAGTGTAAATACCAGATGTGAACCGACCGGAGTCCGCTCCAAACAAGCAAACATGTAAATGCCATGAGGAACACGTCCTGTACAACATGTAAATCTCAAACAAAAGTCACCACACACACACACACACACCGACAGACAGACACACACATGCACAAGAGGCGTGCGAGAGAGAGAGGCCTTTGTACTGCAAACAGCGACCCCAGCTGCAGCGTATGCAAGCCAAGAACTCCCTGCCGAAACTTGTGCTTCTTTTTTTTTTATTTTCTGTTTTTTTGTGTACCACAACGACAAAAACAAAACCACAAACCAGAGCCGTAATCAGCTGACAAACTGCATTGTGTTTGTTCGTGGCTGGCTTGTATGGACGGTTTAAAAGTCATTATTATATTTAAAAAGAAAAAAAAAAGAAAGAAAGAAATCATTGTATTCGGATATGGAATTTAAAAAAAAAAAATATTGGTCTGTGTAGAGTTTCTATACATGTTGTGTTTGTTAAACGAGATGACATCTGAAGCAAAACAAAAATATATATATGAGAAAATATTTTGACTTCCAAGTTCAGGGTGGATCATTACGTGATGAAGATTCAGGGAGAAGGTGAAGGAAACGATGATGGTCTGGGAGTGGGGGGAGGGACTTTAAAAATAACCCAGCTGATTGAAGAAAATAGAAAAAACAAAAAGAGCCTAAAAGCGACAACAAAGTGTTCCATTCACTGTTGTAAGTGCAATGAGCTAAACTTCCTGTTTCCCTATTGTAAAACCTTGTGTATGTTTCCGTGTATTCCTCTTGTAAATGGGTGTAGTAGACCTGGTGCATCATGCCATGTAATGTGATGAATGACAAATTATGACCTTACAATACATTTCAATCAGGAAAATAAATAAAAGACAGATACATAAAACAAAACAAAAAAAAATTGTAAGTTTTTATTTTTATTCTATCCACCCATCCATCCATAGTTTGTTGATTTCTTAAATGTTACGAAATCTTGTTTTACTAACTTAGCTATTCTTTTATTGTGCATTGACTGCTTTCCTTTCTTCAAGTTGATTTAGAGGGAAAAATGAGACATCAGGAGGAGAAGAGCAAAAGATTCTTGCATTATTAAGAGAAAAAAATTGATATTTTTTGTAGTTTTTCTTAGTTGCTTTGGTGCATTTCACAGATCAGAACTGAATTTCTCAAAACTACTTCATTCAATGGTTGCATCAATTGTGCACATCAAAAAAGCAAGCAATTTCACATTCCTTTTAGCAACTTGCAACATTTCAGTATTCATGCAAGTTATGTACAGTTCTCTGCTTTTTCCTACATTTTCAATTGCTTATTTTATGTCGATCAAAGCATAAAATCCAGCTCTCTGTTGAATAATCTCAACTTCCGCAAAATCCAAGAATAATGTCGTCACATAAGTCTTTAAATTCAAAGTGCTTGCACAGCTTGTCATAATATGCCAGACACATTTCTATGCATTTCCATTTATTTTGTTTGTTTTTTTCTACTTCTGTCCTGAATAGGTAAACTGCTCCCAGCTGAACCCGAGATGTATTTGAATGCATCATGTCTGACACTTTATACAAATGGCCGTATCCTCATGACCATTCGCATAAATGATATGGCCATTTGAGGGATTTGTATTTAAGATAACTACAAATGACTCCTATAGACTACAACACTATAGCAATATCATAACTTACACTTCATTTTATGCCAATAAAGTCCGAGTCACAGTCAAAAACAGAAATTAGGATTTTATTAGTAGACATTTCCCCCCCATTCATTAACCAACTGAGCTGTCTGCAGCGTGGGTAAGACCCTCTTTACATTCCCCCCACCTCAAAATAAAACATCTGGTACAATGTTCTCACCAAAAAAAACAAACAAACAAACAAAACAAAATTGTTTAAATACTAAAAAAATAAATCAATTGCACAAAATAATGTGCCATTTTGCTTGCGATTACATCTGTGCAGCACATGTACACATATATAAACATCGACAGACAAAGCGAGCGGTCAAAGCAACGTGAGGCGGTTAAATGGAGAGATTAACGGGCGGCTGGTAGAACCTTAGCGCTCAAACGTCTGACTGTTACATATGTTGGCCAATGAATTAAATCATCAGAAGCAAAATTCATATTAAAAAAAAACTAACTCTGTTTACATTCATGTTACATTTGATCTGTGATAAATTTCATCATTTGGTGACAGTGTAGCCGTAGTTTGCTTGTTGTTTTCTTTTTCCCAAAAAGGAATGAAATCTCTAAGTTTAGTTACACAAACACGTCAAAAACAGAAAGTGAATCACACTCCACCCGGCTAGTCAAGCTGACATGTAACAGCCACAGTCTGAAGGCTTAAGCATCTTTATACCACATTTCTGGCAAAGTTTTAGCAACAATTATCTCCTAAAACCAAAAACTCCATAAATAATAGACAAATTTTAAAAAATAAGCAAAAGAATTAGACAGAACCAGGCACTCATTACAGTTTTAAAATAAGACAAGAGCAAAAAAAGTTACGCTGAGGTGAGATTTGACAGCCGTAGAGCCCCTGCAGTTTGTCCCAGCCCCCCCCACGTTCAATGAAATAATTGAAATTAAACGTTAACATCTACAGATGAGTGTGAGCAGGTTTAATTTAGCTGTGTGTGTGTGTGTGTGTGTCAGGACGACAGAGAGGGGCAGGAATGTAGAGCAACTGTACAATAACAGATGAGACGCGCGCTGTTCGTGTAGCTGTGCAAACGTTGCATAGAGTTGGTGATGAAACATGATTTCAGACAAACACAGACGTGAGGAAACTAACCAAACAAAACATTACAACACCTATCAGCCAGCAGATCTCAGCAGCTCAGCCGGGCTCCATAGTGTTAAGTGACAGCTTTCCAAATTTGCTGCGACAGAAATATGTATATGTATGTCTTTTAACCCTAAACGTGAGCGTATCACTTTGACATAAAAGCTAGATATTAAAACGAGTCATTTTGCTGCTTCCGCATGTTTTATTTCAGCTTGAATGTGCAGGTAGTGGAAAGCGGATTCCAGCGTAAACAAACCCTAGGATGTAAAGACCTTTTCTGCTAAACGTTTACCCACCGGAGTTTAGCACTTCTCTCAGAGAAGTGTGCGCGACTGTGTGGCCCGTGCAGCTTTAATGGAAATGAAAGACTTTGCGCAGCATTACTTTGTCTCTTGCATCTGGTGGTAATATTGGAACTCAAAGCAGGAAGTTGCCCCGCTGTTTTAACCCCAGAGCACACTTCTGACCGGTTGTTAAATCCAATCAGTTCTGGAGCTTTTAATCCATCTGTGCTTTCAGTCTCTTGGTAGGTGTGTTCGTTCTCAGCTGATCCATTTTTGGATGACGAACCCCAAGGCACCAATGGATATGTACACCTGTAGCAGGACAAAAAAACAAACTACAATCAATGCGCATTTTTTTTTAGCTCATTTTGTATCTTTTGTTGCCATTTTGTGTTGTATTAATGGTGGTTACGTTTTCAAGATTCAAGAAACCACCTCGGCCGACTGATTTCATTATTTCCCCCTTTTTCGCAGCAAATTAACTCTTTGTGATTTTTTTTGTTGTTTTTTTTCCATAGAACGACTTAAAAGTGTTTCTAAACATTTACACGCGCATTCACAAGACTAATGTGTATGCACCGCTTTACACTTAAGAGACTTTTTTCTGCTTCGCTTGCTTCCCCATCAAGACGTGACTAAAGTGTTAAATATGTACATGTAATGTCAAGATCTTCTAAAACAGCTTAGTCATTCAGCATCGAATGCGGACGCACAAGTGAGTTGTTAAAAAAAAAAAAAAAAAAAGCAGATGTAGAAGCTTTTTTTGTTTTTGGACTGTTAGTTCATCGAGGTTGCAGTGTAAACACGTGAATAAATCTACGTTAAACATCAACAATAACCTACAGGCGTAAAAGTAAACAAGTATTTTTAAATGTCATTTTCCAGCCCTCTAACAACTGAGTTTGAGTGTGTTTATGTTTATATATAGTCTTCTGTTAATGTATAAAAGAAGAAAAAATATATATATTTCAGGGATTACCTTTTGATCCCAATGACTCACTTTGTTGCGTACAAACCGAGCTCTTGAACGTTTATTTTTAATTTTTTTATGAATGAGCTGCAAAAGCTATCCTGCATACATCTTCTGGTTAGTAAAATGACTTTATAATGACTTTATACAAACACAACAGAGCTGCAGCTTAAAGCAAGGAGGACCTTCATTTTTGAGCTTGCTTTGGAGTTCTGTGATGCGACTTCAGTGTTATCAGGCGACTCGGTGGGAAACACTAGGCGTTTCAGGGATGTGGGATGCAGACATTGCTTGGTGTAACTAACCGAACCAACAGTAGATGCATACATTTGTTCCTTTGAGAGCAGAACGTCCTCTATATTAATCTGTGAGTGTTTTGAGTCTTTCAGAGCGAAAATCCGTCTTCAGTCAAAGGAACATTCACATCCCTGATTTCCTTGTTGACTGGGAGTCCGTTTAAATCCACAAATCCATCGTGAAGTTTGCGACGTCCAAGTTATTGTTTCCACTTATGTACGTTTATCTGTGTATTTATAAGTCAGGCGCAGCAGACCGGACGTATGGCAGCTGAAAGGAAAGAGTCTGATTGCAAAGATGTTAAACATTCAGAGCAGATGTGTGACTCAGTACGTTCCCAGCTCTCTGCTGCTGAGATTGCCCGGGAAATAAGTGATTATTCTGTTCTTTACAGCGTCAAGGCAGAGAAGAGACGTTTGATGGTCACTGATTCTCTTCGAGATGTTGAACGTAATGGCAGGTGTTTGGCTTCTTTACAAAAGCATCACCCTTTAAGGATGTGTTTTTAGCAATTCTCTTTGCATCATGATGGGTCAAAATTGAAAACGTAGGTTAAAGATGATAATGATGATGATAGTGAGGAGGAGGAGAAAGATGAAGGCTAGCAGAGTATCAGTATATATCCGGCAGGTTCTGGTAGTTCCTATTGAAGTAGCCGCCACTGTAGATCCACTCCCGGGAGCCGGTGTATGGGTTGGGGCCCATCTGGAACCACCTAAAAAAAACAAACATTAATCTTTGTTATGCATTTTTAACAACTTTTTAAAAATTATTTTCTTCAGTCATTTGACTCTTCTTTATAATCATATATGATGAATTTGTTTCCTATTTGTTGGATCGGTGATATTAAACTGGTGTAATCAAAAGCACCTATTAAGTAAAATATAAAACTGTTGCACACTGAAGTTCACATGCAACTCTAGAACTCATTACCTTCGAGCTGTAAACAAACATGGAACACAACAGCTTAGATGAAAACTTGTTTTCCGTTAGATGACTTATTAAATTAAAACAAACTGGCAGCATTTTTTGAGTCTATTATTAAAAATAAATGTTAGAAGTTACTTTAAGACCCTTTGGTGTTAGGGTTAACATATCTAGTTTGAACAATTTGATTAGTTGCAGCTAAAACGTTCAGAGACGAAAGTGCATTGGCTCCCTCTAGCGGTTAAATAAGATGTTGCCATTAGCTATCAGTTCATTTTAGATTCACTTTAGAAAATCGTTTGCAGCATGTAGCTGTTTCTAGTGCACAATAATCTTGAATTTCTCTAGCACATCATTGGTGTAGCCTAAGATTTTATAACCAACTAGATTAAAACAGTAAATAAACAAATAAATATAAATGAAACTGATAACACCTGGAGAGCTACATACAGGTCTGGAAAAACCATTACACATTTCTCCTGGATCATTAAAGAAATATTATTGGGTAAAAACAAACTGTTTTTTAATCTTTTTAGCTAAAAAAAAGCAAAAACAGAAGAGATATGTAAGGGGGCAAACACTTTTCTATAGCAACTTATTGTTTTTAGGTGGAATACAATTGGCCTGGTTTGACTGCATGTGTGTTGTAGTTGTTTGCTACCTAGTTGTCCACTCCTCCTCGTGCTTGGCTCTCTCCTTCCTGGCAGTTCTCTGTTTTTCTTCCAGTCTCTCCTTCTCTTTGCTCGCCTCGTCTGCATAAGAGAAAAGAAAAACAAAAAGTCTGCACGGCACCATGGATGGTTTGAAATCAGGAGATCCACAAACACAAAAGAACCTTTTTTATTTCTTTAAGCTTAGTAGTTGACTATTTTTGGATGGATGGATTAATAAATAAATAAATAAATAAGCAAGGAAAGAACTTTAAATTAAATTACCTATGTTTCCATTCTCCATGGCTCTGATGTCGGGCCTGAAGCGACAGTCGGTGGGGGCCAAAATGGCTCCCATGCCAGGCTCCAGCTCGTTAAGAGTCATCGCAAAGTTTGTGAAGTTGTACATCTGAGGAAAGCAGATGGGTACAACTCCAGTTAGCCAAGCCACAATCATCTACTGTTTGATTAAAATACTTGATTGTTTTTAACTAACTTGGCTAAGATTGTATTCTGTCGTACTGACTAACTTTCAGGAAGTGTACAGTACCTAGACATATTTATTTATGCTGTTATCTGCAACTTTATAACGATACCTTAGCCGAGTGTGCTGGTCTGGACTCTATCCTCCACAACAGAGTGCTTCCTGGTACAACAGACACCGTTTCCTGGATTTCAGGCATGTCGTCTGCGTCGTCATTCTCAGCTTTTTGAAGCTCCTCCTGGAAACAACAACAACTCACTGCAACTTCTGCTGTACAGAACCGATGCTTTTCAAACTGGATCTCTCTGGAGATATGACTTGTGAGCTACCGGGTTTCTAAGCTACTGCACCACGTTACAGGAATGAGCGCGCTAAGAGCAGCACAAGTCTACATAAACCTTCAGGTTTACCTGACTGAGACCACAAAGTGGGCTGAGGGCACCAACAAAAACAAGCTGGACTTAATTGAGCGTTATTATACAGCATGAACAATGATTATAATGTGGACAAAACAAAAACATCATCTTCACAGCTAGTCAAATTCACAGCTAGTCTCACATTCTTTTTGCTCTTGTCGCCTTTCTTGTCTGACTTCTTGTAGATCTCGTACTCCTGAGGGTCGATGCTCCACATGCACTCAGTCCACTTCCCATAGATTACGCAGAGCTTCTTTTTACTAAGTGTAAAAGAAGGAAAAGGAAAGGAAGTGAATAAAGTTGTGTGATGAAAAGAGAAGAAAAAGGAAGGACGGGAATTTTAAAATAAATAAAAGATTTTTCTTTTTAGTAAAAGCTACAAAGAAGAAAAAGGAAACAAAATTAAGAGGATCAAATAAGTAGGCAAACTCTTCAAACTATCTTCATACGAAAGCCTTCACTAACTTCTTATCTTGGATGTATCCCTCTACTTTGTGCAGCTCCTTGCCAAACATTCCACATGGCTTAAAATTCAGCACACACTTCTCCCCGGTGCTGCAGAACAAAAGAGAAGAGAAGGAAGAACGGTCCTTTTAATTACTGAACTGCAAGGCAATAAACAGGCAGAGAATGTGAAGGGAAGCTCGGCATTTCTACAGGTCAGAAATGATTTCACCTGAAGCCTAAATAAAGATCCGAGCTTTAAGCCTGGTGTTTTTAACAACAGTTGAGAAGTCTTGCAGCTTCTCCATATGAACGAGTCAAGTGATTTTAACATGTTTCAAGTAAACAGATAAAAATATTAACTTTTTTTTTTTTATACATTTCAAGAATGAAATATACATAATCTTAGAAATCCACATTCCTATCCAAGGGAGCAAACTGTATATCATTATTATAAAACTAGATTTTTCCTTTCTAGTTATCCAAACCTGGAAAGAATTAAAGCAAGCGCTACACCTTTTAAGAATCCAGCCTCTTTACCAGCCAGTGCAACAGCAAACAGTGTGAGCGAGCTTCACAGCTTGTGGTGTGAATCAGTGCGAGTGTGTGAACAGGACACACGACCAGGCATAAACAAAGATAACCAGAGCCTTGAAGAGCTTCCCTGGACAAACACAGACTGAAGCAGTGGCTGGTTGCCTGAGAGAGCACAGTTTCAAATATCTGAGCAAACAAAAACCGAGTTTCAGTTTGTCTCCGTTGGTGGAGTTCAAGTTGTGGATATTTATAGTTCTCAGCCGGGGAATGAATATGAGTCACAGCAGTTTGCTGGTTCTATGAACTGAACCTTTTCCACGCCTTAGCAAGTTTCCTGCACATTTTTAATTTCATATTTTTTCAGATGTAAATGTTTAGGATCTTCTGCATTTCTTAGAACATTCTGGACATTTTAACAAAAAATTAAAAAACTTAAAAGTAGAAACCACAAAACATACAGCATAACCCATGTTATGCTGTATAACATGCAGCATAACTTACTTTTTAATTTAAAAAGTGAGATAAAGGGCTATTTCACATTGATTTTGGTGTATGGACTAATATGGATTGGCTCTATATGAAAATCTCTAACTCTTGTCCTGGAATACTGAATAAAGGTACTTAACTGTATGTCTTAACTTAATGTCCTCTTGGAAAGCTACTTTTATTTTTTCCAAACTTATTCAGTCCAGGAAAATGAAAAAAACAACAACTAATTCTCCATAATTTGTAGAAACTCTGATGTTGCATCAGCAGCATTGTTTGCTTTACTACTATGTAGGTTTGAAAGAAAAAAGGAAAATGCAACACACATGTTGCTCACATACCTGTGATTGACTATTTCCACTGTTCCGTACTGCTCTATCCACAGTTTGCCCAGGATGATGTTATGCACGCAGCAGTAAGGATTACTCCATGTGTACACTTCGTTGTACCTAAAAAGAAGAAGGGAAGAAATAAAAAGTGGAAAATGTGATGAACAAATTATTGTACAGCATTTTCTTTTTATCTGGGACCATAAAAGTCTCACTTTAGAAGTTCTAGTGTGATTGTTCCTCTTGGCTCTGCCTCGACACTCTTGCCCCAGAACTTGAGTTTAGGATAGATGGAGCCGTGAAAGACGAAGTCCCCGGAGAGGCTCTCTGCGTGGAAGGCACTGACCGGAGGATGATGGGAAACCTGCTCTGACACCAGCCGGAAACCCTGATCCTCTCTGCAGAAGAACAAGAAAATAAGGTAAACGTAACTGCTGATGAGCTTTAAAGATGGTCAGGTGAGTTGCTGTGTGTGTACTTGATGAGTTCAAAGGTCTCTCCCAGCAGCGGGTTGAAGGGTTTTCCAGTTCTGTCCCACTGAGACGCAACTGCTGATACAGCAAAAGCAGCTACTGACTGAAACGAAGAAGCGCAGACAATGGGAGGATTCAGGTCAGACTTCGCTTTTACATTTCTACTTTAGAAAACACTTTGTAAAAGATATTTGGTGACGCCGCATCCTAAAATAAATGAGCAGATTTTCTGGTAAAATGTACATTTAGTTACTAAGACAGAAATGTTCAAAACAAAAGACCAACTACTGACTTAATGGCCAGAGTAAAACAAAGTTTATGTAGACGATAAAAGAGGTTTGCTCTGACCTGCATGCGCTCTATGGAGTCGGACAGCGAGCAGGCTTTGTTGATGAGGTAAGTGTGTTCCATGTATTCTGAGATCCTCTGCAGGAAGCTCAGAGGCTCGTTGAAGACGATGGGCATCGTGATCTTGGACAGCTCCTGTAAAACGAGCAAACAGCACATCATTTCACAGCAGATATCAGGATATAATGTGTGATATCCGAGTTTTTAGAAGCTTTCTTGTTTCACTGTCTTCAGTATCTATGTTCCTGTCCACAGTGACAGTAACTTCTTGTGGACATTTATCGTATCGATTATCATTTATTGTGATACATTTCTTACTATGATAAGAATTCTGATTTGTCGTTGATTGTTGATGTTTTAAACCCCCCAAAATTGTTTGTATAGTCAGGATTGTTAGTTCTACTGTTTGCTCAATGAAAAGTGTCATCATCTTGTCAATAATTCTGCTAATTAGACTAGCAACTACACAAGCAGCATGTCATTGCAAACGACTTTTGGAAGATAAGTGCACTGAGCTCTGTGCAGTTTGCCTCGTTCACGTGATATAACATAGTATTATCTCTTCTGAGATGCGTTCCGCTTGTGGAAACATTGCAAAAACTGTAGTAGAAAAAGAACGACATGATGTCTTTTTATATGTGAGGCACAGTGGTGGCACAATCAGGCCTGAGGTCTGTTTCGCTGCCATTGTGACTGGTGCTGTACACACAAAGTGGACAGAATAACGAGCCTCCATATTCTTCAATATCAGCACAAATCAAAAGGTAGGTGGTGGAAACTTGGGTGTTCAAACAGGACAAACATCTAGAACTGGTTTAGGAACAGATAAAGAACACCAACATTGAATTTTAACAATGGTCATACCAAAAAAATCAAAGAGGATGGCAGAAAATGGACCGATGCGACTGAACGTAACCTTGTCTGATAGAAAGAGGTCAAATACCTGAACAGATTTAAACCAAATCCTTCTATTTGATTAATTGACAATAGGGGGTATGCATATATTCCACCTGTGTGCATAACATTGACCCAAGGTGAATTAGAGGGCAGAAATGAAATCAAATCTGTGTACCAACTTCTTGGTAAAAATATGTAATTACAGAAAATACAAATATTGTATTGTTAGTGATGAGTCCACCTTTAAAAAAACAGTACCATGATCCCTCAGTAAGCTACTTAAATTTCAGTGCTTTAATTTTTTTTAGACAATGTTAAAATAATATTAATAATAATGCATAATACCTGCTTCACATGTAACATAATTTGTTACCTGTGAAGGAGTCCGTTTTAATGAATTTAAAACTAAAGCTCACAGTGAGTCAAAGGTGTATTTTACTTCAAGCAATCCAACAAACTAAGCCTTACCAGTCCAATACATTTCTTGAGGATACTCCAGATGCTGACCGTGTTTCTAGAAAACATGGGTGCTGGTAAAGATGTCCTAAGGTGAGAAAAAAAGAAGGGAAAAGAAACAGACGCAGATAAGAGAATGATGAGATCTTTCAAGTTTATCAGCAGACATGCAGACATTCCTCGGCAGAACCGAGGGAGAAAATTATTAACTCTCAGAGACATGTTTCAGATAAACACGTGAGTTCAAATGAACATGACCTGTGACTCTTTCTTGAAGTGGTAGTTTTCCACTACGCACCACGTCACCCAAACAAATGTACAGCATCTCCCAAAAGCTGGTGTGTGACTCAACCCATAATGCCTGGAGCCAAACTGCTATTTTTTATTTATTTTTTTTATTATGCATCAGCTCAAAAGAAAAGCTGCATGACAAGTTTAATCTAAAAATACAAAGTGAGTTCAAATTAAATAAATAAATTAAAGAAAACTGATGATTTCAATCCTGATTCTGGTTTCAGAAAGAGCGTTGTTGCAGCTCTTGAAGTGAGGATAATTCAGACAGATTAGAACCCTGACCAGAGAGGGTGGAATGTGGTGCAGGAATGAAGCTGTACCTGTGTTTCCTGATGCCGTTCTCTTGTGGTACTGATCCATTGTTCTTCTGAATGCTGCCATCGAACCCTCTGGCATCTTTGAAACTGGCCTCAGACAAACCTTCACACGACTCGTCTGACTCCAGGCCTGCCAAAGGCAAGAATTGACCCAATTTAGACAGAACACAGGTCAGGTATCACACAGTCAATACTCTGTGCATCCATAAAAAAAAAATTTAAAAAAAGTCTCAAGTTTTTGGATTAAAACATTTACAAACATCTGCTATCTTACCACCAGCTGTGGTCTTTTGTTGTCTTTGTAAAACTGGATCTTTATAGCCATGCACATCAATGTCCAAACTGCTTTGCATCACGAACTGTTGCTCAGATTTGAATCGCAAATTTTATTCATCAAATGATTCAATTCTTCAGAAAACAGCAGTGGCAGTTTCCAGAAGCCAACTTTTCTGTTTTATACTCATAATTTTAAAGCAAAATGAATCATGTGAAGATATTTAAAACATAAAAATCTTAAAGACATAACTGCTATGGCAAATTAACAGAATGCTGCTGGAATTGCCGGCCTAGTGTATTTCTTAAAATATGCTGCAGGGTGAAGTTCAGAACAAGGTGAGGCCTTCACTTTAAATACACAAAGGAGTTTCAGCTTTTGTATTATATCAAAAGGTACAAGGTGTGGACCTGTGTTAGACACACAGAGGTCAATTTAAAAAAAACAAAAATATTGATTACTTGTCATAAAAAAATACAACAGGTGGTGTTTTTTAGGAAAGGAACAAGATCTCCCAATATTAAAATACAACAGCATTCTGTTTCTCGTGTGCTATCCAGATGACCACCCTCCATTAACATCATCTGTGTGGTAATATTTTGGGTACACAGTTAAAACTGTAAATGTCAGAGTGACACAAGAACAGTAATGATCTGCGAAAGTTTAAATTTTGCTACTTTTAGTAGTATTTAGCTGTTAAAGGATCCATGAAAGACCCAATAAAAAGCTAAAAAATGAAATTGTTTTCTATAGAAGAACGCCAGCTGTTAAAAAACAGAAATAGATCTCAGCAAATTAATGGAATCTGAAAGTATTACAGCAAACTATCTCCATTTTGAAAAGTCCAATTCTAGCCGTTATGGGAAACATTGTATTAGGAAATAATGGCTATTTTTTAAATTTTGAATAGTAACGCTACAGGGACGATGTACGGGGTAAGACACACTCATATAAAATACTTTCAAAATAAACTATCAATGATTGCACATCAATAAAATCACCTTGTGATATTACAAGTGTGGAGAATGAATGAATGAAGATAAAATTCTGAAAAAAGAATTACTGTCCAAGTCCAAAGCTCTGCATCTGAAAAAGTGCCAATCTACAACGCGGATATCAATTACAAAAAATTCCCATCAGAGCATTATGTTTAATTTGTACACCGTACTCAATGCATCTCTATCGGAAAGAGAGCTGAAAACTTAACTGGATTGAAAATTTATGAATAGGAGGCTTTGAAGACTACAATGAGTCACAAACCGGTGCAGCTGATCTATTCATGCAGAAGGAATGTAAGAAGGGAGATTTTCTCCCGCTGAATCGATTGCTTAGGGAACAGGAAACCTCTCGCTCTAAAGAGTTTTAGAACAAAATTTTAGAATTTCTACGATTTCTTCAATCGGAGAAATGTTCCCCGATTTCAAAATTTTGTCTGGAATGGTGCTTGAAATTCCAGTCTTCATTTGGGCAGCAGGGATCGAATTCAGCCTCCAGATCAACATCCATGAGAAGTCATCTTTTCAAGGCAAAGTCAATAAACCTTATGACAACATAGCCTTTGCAGCAATCCCCCTTGAGACATTTGGTCCATGCAGACCAGGAGGAAGTTGTGAGGCAGTCTCAGTTTAATTGCAATCTCTTAATTTGATTGTCTATGTGTAGACAGCCAGCTTGTTCAGTCTCTCTCTCTCTCTCTCTCTCTCTCTCTCTCTCTCTCTCTCTCTCTCTCTCTCTCTCTCTCTCTCTCTATCTCTCTCTCTCTCTCTCTCTCTCTCTCTCTCTCTCTCTCTCTCTCTCTCTCTCTCTCTCTCTCTCTCTCTCTCTCTATATATATATATATATACTGCTGAATATGTCATTATTATCATTATAAAAATTGACAGGTAAAAAAAGACTGACTAGATTTTCTTTCATGTAGTCCATCGAAATGACAGATGACAAAAAAAGTCTAGGACAACCTCTGGTCTCAACTCTGCAGCAAATGTGGCCTTTAAATGTTTTATGATAGGATTTCCATCTACGTCTTATCTAGATCTCTTTAGAAATGCACTGTATAATTACCAAATACCTGCTTATTACACTTCTTAGTGTGTTTGGCATGCACCCAATCTTGAATGTTGACTTCGAGGACTGTTACCTGATCTTATCTGTTTATGCATTTAATAAAAAAAATCTTTAAAAATAGCCATATGTTTGGAGTAAGTGTTTAACTTAAGTTTTTTATTTTTTCCTTTTTAAAGAAAGTGAAATTCACCTCAATCCTATTCAGTGACGTTTAGGTTTGTTGTTGGTAATAGTGATCATGACCACAAGACGACCTACCTCTGAATTATTGAACTCATGTTCAGGCTGAAACAAACTGGATAACAGTGAACAGTATTATCCTTCAATAACAGAGGCAGCTTGAATTACCGCCTCAGAACTGGATGCTCATGGAAATGTTTCCTCTGCCTTTTATATTTCTCATCTTTTCTTTCTCGAGGGAGAGAACAATGTACAATATCAGTTACAAGGCAAAAAAAAGATAAAATTAATCCTCTTGCAATCCCAAAATTTGCCACATGCAGATTTATTGGAGACGACGACTCAGAGGACGACCACCAGGCAAATACAGCTCCTCAAATAATGAGGTCTATTGGATCTCGTGAGCTTTTTTACTTTGTGCACTGTCCGGAGGGTTTACACTGACCTCAGATGCGTGTTTATGAGGGGGGGGTTTGTGTGTGGGTTCAGGAACTGACATTCTGATGGGACGGGACACCACTGCTTCCCTGCTGTCCGACCGTGACATCTGCCGCACTCTGGAGCATCACACCAAGACCCCGGGAGGGTATTGCTTTCTTTTTTTTCTGAAGACTCTGAGATACAGCCAAAATACGAACTACGCTCATGGATGGAAACGAGTGTCGGGGGCAATTTGTGACAGGAGGACAGCTTTGAACATGAGGATAGTACAGGGTAGTAAGAGTTTTGTTAATGTCTAGTATACAACATCACAAAGTCTGTGAATGGAAATGGAGGTGGTGGAGCCAAAATCTAAAGACAAGATCAGATTAGATATGAACATATCAGAAGGACAGCTCAGGTTGAGGGATTTGGAGACAAAATTAGAGAGGCCAGGCAAGGCTGAGACCCTGAGGCATGTTTAGTCACTTGATAACACGGCGATCTGTCAACTCTAAAGCAGCTAATGGCTGCCAGCATGCCATCAGATGTTAGAGTGATGCAGGTCCAATGGGTTAAAATCTGTGCCTTTGTTAAGCTTTTTGAAATCCCACATTATTTATCCAACCTTTCTCTTTTTCTCTGTTAAGGTGCACATTTAAACTAATCAAGAGATTACTATCAATCTACCTCCTAAGTTGGTGTCATTCCGGATACATTTTAATGTCAAGTGTGAATGCAATTACTTTATCTGTTCATACCAGAATGTGTCAGGGTGCTGAAAAGAGCCTGAGATGGTTTGGACATGAGCAAAGGAGAGACAGTGAACATATTGAAGAAAGAAAGCTGGATAAGGGACTGCTAGGGAGACAGATAGGAGGAAGACCACAGAAGATTCATGGATGTAGAGGAAGAGCATATGCAGATGACTGTTGAAACTGAGGAGGATGCTAGAGATAGGGTGAGATGATGGGAAATTGTTCGCTTTAGAAACTTCTAAAAGGAAGCAGCTCAAAGAAAAATAAGTTTTGAAGACTTTCTTTTCCATCTGTGCAAAGCAAACACGCAAAGAGACCAAGAGAGTAAAGAGACCTCCCCACCTGTGACGGCGTCGTAAAACTCGTCTTCATTGCTCATCTTCTACACTCAAAGTTGAGCAGTTTTTTTAGAGCAGATTTTAGTTTCTAGCACATATTCCTTTTGGTAGCGACTCAACAGCGCATCTGTAGGGACAGCAGAAGATGATGTGTCCTCCGGAACGTCACCAGGGCCAAATGAAAATGCAAGATGTCGACACGGGGGTCCCAAAATTTGCCACGTGCAGATTTATTAGAGATGGCTTGACAAGAGAGGACGACCACCAGGCAAATACAGCTCCTCAAATAATGAACAGCAGGTTGATGGTTCCGACTTCAGAGCTTAGCTTCTTTGGCTTTGTCCACCAAGGAAAATTATTAACCTGGAAGAAGCAAAGAATTGTTAAACTGATGGAATCAGAGAAAGACAGCAAAAGTCTAAATAAAATAAAGGAAACTTTCAAAACTCTAGCACAAAGTTGTGCTGCCTTATGGAAGGTGAACCATGTCCTCAGTCTCAAGTCTTTTATAATCCTTAACAAGTTTTTCTTTATGACAATCCATCTTCCCTTCAATACCAATCAACTTCCCAGTTCATGCTAAAGAAAAGTGTCCTCACTGTCCTGGTGCTGTCACTACATCGTTTTGCAGGAATGGGGCATTAGAGAGGATTTGAAGCGTTAAGTTTTGTCACTAAGTGGTGTTTTGCAAGTAGACCAAAAGTTTCAAGTTTGTTCACATCTAAGCAAATTGTTTAGAGATGATCATTTCCTTGCTCCCAATCTCTGTAGCTCCTCCAGAGTTAAGGTGGGCCAGATCAAATGATAGCTTTTTTTAAAACTTTTAACATCAGCAGAAAAAGGAAAGACTCCAAGATGAAGATAACTCAATCCTTGCACCGAAAACACTGCACCACATTTTACAATGAAAGAGCTGAATTCCTAGAGACGTGATCTTTACTATATGCCTGTTTGTCTCACTGCTGTAATCTACATGCCTCATCTTACTACAGACAAGCCAAACTGACAGGTAACATTTTTTGTGTCATCACAATGACACAACCCACAAAGCAAATACAAGTGTTTGACTGAAAAGTCAATTCATTCGCAGCAGGCGAAATACATATAGCTAGCTTGTCTGAAATATAATAGTAGTAGTGTTTAGGTTTAAGGCTAAATCAGCAACAATGACTACATCATTGCAATAAAGTTTTATAGGTCATAGGTCAAAGACTGTATGAACATCTAAAATATTCAGTGCAAAGAAACAACTTTGTGTGGCAGACAGGTGGGAAACGTGTCCGCTTTTGCTGATATAACTGAACCATTGAAGAGCTTCTTCTTACCAGCTCAATAAGAAAATTGGTTGAAAGGGCAAGGAGAAAGAATTGTGTTACACGAACCACAATTGTGTTTCTAATTTTGAACAAGTAAAAATTTGAAAAACAGAAAAAAACAATGTTTTCCTGAAATGTCTTTAAAGTAGAGCACTGTCATAGGTCATATGAGCTAAAGTAATGTAGAGACGGCCAACAAAGCACAGAGTCCTCTACAATTCATTTTAAAAGTTTACCCAAATGAAGGTACTATCATAATTCAGAATTCCTTTGAATGTCATTGTGCATGAATAAAGCACAACAAAATTTAAAAGTAATACGAGTAATGAATAATGAGTTGTTTTAATTGGACATGGACTAAAAATCTTAAAATACCTGAAACAATTCATTTCATGAAGTCCATCAATTCTGAAGGTAAAACATTGAATCAGGAACCACAGTTTGTTCCTGATTCCTTTACATTCACTCTCCATTTGTTCCACTAACTACAGGGATTTTACCTTTCTCAGAAACCAGCAACGCCTTCAGCACACTACTGAACTTTGGCCTCGGCGTCCATGATCGATAAGGTGGACAGAATGGATCCCAGTGTCCCATTCAAATACTCTAAGAGCTTACCATTGAGTCATTAGAAGACTTATTAGCAGCTGAGATGCAGCGAAGACAATGAAGTGTGACAAACTGGCAGATTCATTAAAATGACTCAGTAGTTGAGTTTCTATTTAAAGACTGGACGAGAAAGAAAACCTGTTAAAACCAAAGAGGGCTTACAGAATCTCTTTTTACAGAATAAGCCACTGGACACATCAGAGAGTATTAATTAAAAAGTTTGTGCTGAGCAGAAAGGCAAACGCTTCATTACCGGAAATCTGCAATGAAAGGATGTGGAAAGAATCAACTAAGATATTAGGATAAGAAACTGTGAAAAAAGGCAACTTTGTCCACCTCAGACTGATTCAAAGATGGGCAGAAGACTCACTGTATTTCTGAAAAACAAAGGCTTAAATATTCCTAAGTTTACATCTTTAAAATCTTACGGTTTTGCCCTTGACCGATTTAATCAGTGATCAACAGATCAAACACTGAAAAAATTATCTTTTTTTTTCCTTCATTTGTTAAATATCTCAAAATTAAAACTGCCTCTATTTCTACTCTATAAAAGCATAAGTCAGTAGAATGTGTGTCTTTTATGCTCTTGGAGTTTAATAATAATAATTTCTGTTTTCAAGACAATCTGAATTATTTCTCTGTATTACCTGATTTTACTTAGAAAATAAAGCTGGGTCGATTAAAATTGCCAGGTCAAACCTCAAAAACAAAAAAAAAAAACAGAAATGGGCCAGAAAAAAGCAAAAGTAGTAAGTAAGTAAGTTAAGCTTATTTATAAAGCACATTTTACAGACAAAATCACAAAGCACTGTACAATAACACAGCCAACATGTTGCCAGCCTTGATGAACTGGTTGATCTTTAGTTTTAAAGTAATAAGAGAAAATAGTTCTCACACTGAAATTACATAAAGACCACAAAACTAAACATTTCAACAAATAATGTCTAACTCTTTCTTCTAGTAAGTAATAATGCAGTGAATAGTTAATCATACATATTTCCTTCAGTATTTCCTGGACTGCTGTCTTTTGAAGGTTTTACTAGAAACAATTCAACAATGTCTAGTCTGTAAAGAAGTAATTTAAATTTAAGGTCAGTAGATCGGTAGCTATGAATAGCAACATCTATGTTTGTGCCTTTTTGTAGGACGTATCATTTCATTAATTTACCCCAGGCTCACATGTTCCTACTCCCTTTTCACATTCCATTACAAGCTCATTTCTAAAGGTTGAGTTATATAAGATGGCAAGAAAACTATTTAAATTATGAGAAAACTATTTTTACAAGAGAGAAAGTGAGTATTAAAATCAATTATTTACACATTACCCTCAGTTAAAAATATATGCAAGCACAGTTAAGGAGGCACAGCTTCCACTTAGACTTCAATAGATTTATTCATTCAGCAAGGAACTGCAGTTGTCAGTTTCTGAGAATAAATCTGAGATAAATGATTAATCTTGAAGTTAAATGATTAATAAATGCAGTTGTTATTATGAAACTTAATCACGTCAGAACACAATGTTTTTTGTGATTGTAGATGAAGATCAAGCTAAATCCTTGCGATTGTAAACAATGTCAAGTCAACATCTTATCAGATTTTATTAGAACAAGGTAACCCTGTTTTGTTCCAAGTTGCAGCAAATTGGTCTTCCATAACTGTGCTGATAAGTTTACTAGGTTCACACACCCACACCCACTGACAGATAGGATGTGGAGACAAGCTATCTCATTGGCCGGAGCAGACCCTCAGATCATATCGGTCACTCTCTCTCAGATGTCTGTGAGTCGTTACGTAACCGTGACAGACATGGCACCATGCGCACATCACAATTACGCTTCCATTCTTGGACAAAAGCTTATCAAATGACCCAAATACTCCACCCTGGAACACTGCAGACCGAGAGACACGCACTTCTAGCTTAAAATTTCTAGGCTTAAAAATTGAAAGAACTTTATTTTTTTACAAAAATTATTCTGTAAGAAACATAACTATTCATGCGGAGTCTATTGGCATGCTCCAGATATATTATTTTATCTTCTGATTATCTAAATACAAAAGAATCTATTCACGATAAAATATGATTTGGTATCACCAAATGTGGATGTTTTTTGTTTTTTGGGGGGTTTTTTAAGAAAAAGATAGTTGCAATCTGCTCCAAATTACAAATGCTGTTCCAGTCAGAGAATTTAGATTTTTTATGAAAGCATTAAGAACTCAAGCTGAAATATGAAAGACTCACTAAATTTAGTAGTGCTGTCTACTCGAACTACCTCCAAAGTTTTCCTTGTAATACAGAGAAGTGCACAAGTCCTCTTCCGGCCAGCTGACAACTCTCTTGTGCTTTCTTTGCAACTTTAAATAAACAAAATTACTAAAATACGACCATACATTAAGCAGTTTATCAATGTGTAGCTTCAAATTCTTGGTATACCTTCATACCTCATGGCCACTTGAACACAGTATAACACAGAATTAGTATTTACAATATAAGCATCTATTTACTGACCTCCTTAATCCAACCTACTGTAGGGAGAGTCCAAGTGATGCCTTTACAGTTCAACACAAAGCCTGGCACTGAACACACCTCTAGATGTCTGGCTACACACACCAACATCAGTACTTGACACACCTCTGTATGCTGTGAGACACGTATGGTGGGTGGTATTCACAGACGCACGCTCAAATAAAAATGAAGGCATACAATAAGATGAACATTCAAACTAAATAGCAAACATAAACAAACCAAATATGGGTTTACATCAAATGTTTTGTCACATGGCGCTGAGAAACCATGTTGTGTAGCTTCTGAGTGAACCATCCAGCTGGACAGCAGTGTCCTTTGCCATGTTCTCACTCAATGGCCACATGACAACCCAGTAAGGATGGGTGTGTTACATCACACGAGTCTCGAGAATGCAATAGCTATTGTACAATGTTTACATCAGACTGCAACAAAGCTGGGTGTCATGTGAGTAGTCAAGGACTGGTTACCAGCACCAAGGCAGACATGGTCTGAAAAAGTTCAAACTGCAAAATCTACAGTTTAAAGTTGCAGGAGAGGGTTCAAAGGGTTCTCTAGCTGTGTGAAGAAAACCCCAAACATGTCCAGATTTGACACTACAAATCACAAAGATGGTACAAGATCTGTTTCCTTTACAAATGTGCGCAAAACGTTTTTGATACTCAAACATAAATAAAATTATTTGCATAAGTTATTAAAAATCATGGATACACTTTGGTGAAATATGTTCATATTTTGATCACAGCACTGGCATTAGTCATCAGCCATCAGAGGAGACGTTGGTGTCTTTATTCAGGTGTTGGAGTGACAAACTTTGCAACATACCAATACTGAAAAACCACCTCATCCTATTACAAAAACTTATCAAAAAATTTTTGGGTTTTTTTTCCATTAGGAGGATTTATTTCTGTAATTCCAATTTGCACAATTTTATGGTCAATGGAAAGGCAGCTACAGAAAGGTGGGTGGAAGCAGATCTGGTCACTGGAGAATCACAAGAGAAAACAAGTGTTTCATAAAGGAGAATAACTTATTGCCTGGAGGTTTTGAAGAACCTGGTGTCAAATCCCTCACTGCTAAAGGGTTTGGCTTTAAGAGCTATCAACAGGGTTGGGATGGAAAGAAAAGGGTTTGACTGTGAAATCTGTGAAAAGGGATTGTCAGTGTAGCCTGAGAAGTGGGAGATGCACACAGTTCTGAAAAGAGTCTAAACAGAAAAGCATTTTGACTGTGGGGCTGACGGTGCATTAATTTGGGCAGAAATTGTAAAAGAAAAAAAAAACTCAGCTAGTTGGGAGCAGAGTTGCTATGGAAATAGAGGAGTTCCTTGTTGTTCAAGCATCTCGTCACTGAGGAAGTAGTTCAACATCAGGTTTTTGAATTACTTAAATAAGAGAAGTGTTTATAAATCAAAAATGTTATTGCCTGTTTGCTACCCATTGTTTCTAAAATAAAGCCATATACTGAATGCTAGTCTTCAACTGATGAAATAAAGTCATATTAAAGCAGCATTTCAATTGATAAATCATTATTTATCCAAACTAGAAAGCATTTGTACAAGGAATCACTCTGCAGCTGGTCAACTAGGTAACAGAACAAACAAGAACATTTTTTCTTTTGTTTTCCTACCAAGAGTTTAAAAGAATGCAAACTTGTGTTACAAATCATGACACATCCGCTCAACGTGTACTTACAGTGAACATCAAGTACTTTTCCACACTATCAAACCATGTGTTCAGAACACTATTGTTGCAATAAGACACTTAAGGAAGATGAATTTATCACAAGACTGAACAAGTTTAAACGTCAAATGACTTCTTAATAGAACCACAAGTATAAAATCAAATTCCTCCGACCTCAATCACAAGACTAACCCGGTCAAGAACATTCACTTGATAGCAGCTGCTTGGAAGCAGCCGCAAAGTTTAGTCTACATTTGCTCCGAACACGAGAACAAACAAGTTCTGATTAGTTTTTAAACACCAAAAAGCTGCTTTTATTCTAAAATAGCATTGAAATCCATTTATAAACACAACACTGGATTCAGAAGTCCCTGTCAGTTTGGTTTTAATCAAGTTCAGTGTCATTTTTGAAATGCAATTATCTTTATATGTAATTTGTGATTATTTCTATCCAACTTCCTCATCTCTGTTCTGTTTGATAGAGCCATGGAACCAAAAAAGATAAAATGTTTAGTATGGATACATTTTCAAATTGCAAACAAACTGAAAGCCAACCATGCCAATAAATCCTCCCACAAGCATTTCTTCCAGGGGAGCTTCATAGTGTGTTTCACTGGGGCTGAGAAATGGTTACACTGCATCATACTTGAAAGGCTGGAAAAACATCAATGTTTCGATAAAACACAGCTGCCAAAGTTGAATGACCAATAGCACAGGAAGTTGGTTGCGAACGAAGAATATGCCTTTTCTTTTTTGCATATTAGCTACTACAGTGTTCTCCCAAAGCACGATAAATTGCTTTTTAACCCTGTCCAGAATAAAATATGTACACGTTTTTCAATTTCTTTCCATATGTTACAATTCACTTCAATTCAATAACAAGGCAAAAACATATGGAACCAGTTAGTGGGGAAAGCACTGTATGCCTGTGCTGATAACAGTAAAATTTATGGGTTGTTCATTAATACCTAGATAATCATTACACACTAATTCAGTATGTGTTGGGATTTAGAACAGCCTAATTAATCCTCTGTTGTTCTACAAACATAAGTATTAATTTTTCATGATCCTCTAGACTTTGCGGTGCAGAATGCTGAACGTCTTTCACAAATACTCGCATACAAAACTTGGCAATCGGTGTAGCATGACTCAGCACATTCCAGTGATACCTGTTAAAGTGGAAACCCTTCTAGGATTAGTATTACTTTCAAAATCACAAGACACTAAACTGGCTCAGCGCCTTGAGGTTTAAACGTGTCCACTCTCTATACCAAACATGTCAATAATTTTGAGACTAAACGACAGTAATCTTCTGGTCATCACGGTTTGAAATCATGCTGAATGGAACTGTGTTGGAGAAGAAAATATTTTTTTTTATAAATGTTGGTGTTGAGTTTTATCCAGTCAACTTCTGTGTGCAAAACTTTACTGCCTTTACTGTGTTTTCATTGGTGTGTAGATTTGTTCACAAATATTTCACGAGGTTATCCTAGTTTGACTAACTGTATGTTTACTGTTGCTTTAAAAAATAATCAGTAAACAAAAGACAGGAAGCATGAAAGGACAATCAGTAAAAAGCCAATCTCCACTATCACTTATCTGACCAAAAACACATGGTGACCCACTAACCCAAAAAAATTGCTCATACAGAGAACAATCTGCATTACCAAACAAAACTTTGCAAATACATTTTTTTAATTACTAGATTCTAGATTCAAGTAAATTCAAAGTAACTATGACCTTTTTTGTGACAATATTACAGTTTAATATACCAAAATGAGGATGGATTTAAACTGGTGAGCAGAATAATGGGATAAAAATGTTGTAAAAAGCAAATTTCAAAGCTGCTAAAATTATTTGTCATACTATTACATTAAAGGAAGTAATCCACCATTGCCCTTCCCCCACCTGTTGCTGCAAAATGCCAGATGGCTGGCCAAATATAGCCTAGTCATAATCAATATCACCATCACCACAATTTTGAGCTATAGCATTACAGTTACATGATTTATTGACATCATACAAACCTACTTTGCAATACTGGGATCATTTCATGAAAACGCACAACAGTAAGAGGTTTTCTTCTGCACAACAAACACTACACAATTTTATCAGAGTTCTTTCTATGTTTTTGCTTAATTCTCCTTATTTATGAAGAATGTGCCATTGTTATAATCATCATAACAAGCAGCATTGTCAATAAGTGATACTTTTGTGGCAGAAATCAAAGCAATTAGGTCATGTTTAGTTTTCATTTTTGTGGAAATACTTTGTTACAAAGAAGAAAGGTTTTTTTCCTCAATGTTACCACACTATGACGTAATTATAACTGTTTAATCTACAGTAGGATAACAGCTCCACACATCATGTGCCAATGTTTTAGAGTATCCAAAACACATCTGTGCAGAGGGGGAAATAAATGAAATTTGTACTGGTGGACTTATTGAAAAATTTAACACAAGGCTGTCAACTCCTTGCAAAGAGTAACCAGATCAATATTTAAGTACCCATTATGGCAATATTGGCTAGCATTGACAGTATGTTTACATAATGATACAGGGTTGGTCTCATATTTAGTCCTGGCTGACCAGCAAGCTTCCCCTTTGACAGCAAGCCATTAAAGGCAGAGTAAGTTAACATAGTGGCTTTGTAAGAGAGGCTCCTGATTGGCTCTCTTTATCAGCCATAAATTAAACATACAGTAATATCTCTTTGTTGCTGGGAGGGTTGCCTAGTAGAAGCAGCATTACCTCAAGCTCACCTTTATTCTCAAGTGGCACAGCACAGCAATACTACTTAAAAAAACAACAAAATCAAGTGGCTTATAAACATCTTCATATGAAGTACTTGTGGAGAAAAAGCTAAAGGTTACCAGAATTTTATGGCAACAAAAGGCTGCAGCCAATTCAGATTCAAATCCAGCAACTTAATGACACAGTAATTCATGTGACTACTATGTCTATGTGTCCTGGTCTATGCTAACGCTGCCGTGTTGAAACAAGGCTTTAAGTACACGTATTACAACATTGTCTTCCTCTTCCCTTTATATGTAACCACAGATCACAAAATACACATTTCACAACTACATTATTCTTTAGCATGTGCTAGAAAATGAAAAAGTCCCTGGCATTGCTGTTGTTACGAGAACGTTGGTACTAAAGACTCAAATTTCCCTTTCAGATGGAGACTATCCCCATAGTTACGGACTATGGGGGTAATTAAGGCACCTTAGGGAGGAAGACGCAAAACAAAATGATTGCAACTGTAAATCCCAGAGAGTGGCCCAATGTTAAAATAAAAAGTCAAATAAAAGGCTTGTTTTTTCCTTCTTCTTCTTCTTTTCAACATAAACATCTAAGATTTTGCAAGAAACATTCTTGTTCATTCCAGAGACCAACATATTTCTGGTAGTACTACATAATCCTACTTCTATCTGTGTACACTCATACAACTGCACTTAAAAAAAAAAAGATGAAAAAAAATACTTTTGCTAAGACATTAGTCCTTTACATGCAAGGAGTAGGAGTATGAAGAAATGTTGGTGTTTTAGTACTTCTATGCAACTATGCAAAATGCAACACACAATGATACAGCAGCGTTTGCCTCTGAGAATTTGCCTCTTGGTGAAGGAGGGCAGATAAAGAGCCTGATGTATCACGGCAAAATGTTGGCGTCAAAGACCTGCAGTTTACTCTGGGTTTAAAAGGTGAAGTCAGATGCAGACGGCGAGAAGTCAAACAGGCAGGGGGACATTCCCACCATTTACTAAGAAGTTAAACACGAAAGGACACATTATAAGGTTTTCCCACATCACGTTTTGGGAGTAAGATTCAACCACACAAACACTCTATGTGGAAGTTACGCTTAGAAATACAAAATACAGCCTAATTTTTGCTGCTTAGCGATATATTTGCAAGTGTGTTTGTCAAAAGAGACACTCATTGTGGGGTTTTTCCCAAATATGTCACACTAAGCCTATTTCTTGCTAATATTACCAGCACAAACAAAGTGAAAATTGATCTAGCTAGCCAATCTAAAGCGTGTATAAAACCCCAGCTTGAATTTTAAACAAAAACGAGGATAAGAAAAAAAGCACAACACTCGTTGGGTTTCTCTAAAAGCAGCTGGTATTCCTTGTCCTGACCGACGGAGGTCGGAGAGGTTGTTTTTTTTTTTTTTTGACAGCTAGCATTGTTGGAGTTAGCAGGCGGGCTATATTGAAAAAAAATATGGCTAGTTAGCACAGTTAGCAGTATTCTTTGAAGATAACAGACAAAGCAAGAGTTCATGGTCGGAAAACAAAAAAGATAGTCCACAATCAGGACGTTAAAAGGTCTGTCTTCTTACCTCCGCAGTGGCTCCTCTCTGAATGTTTTTGCCAAGCCCAGAAAGATGGGCAGGAATTGTGTGTAGCCTTGTCTGTACACTGAAGCGGAAGCCGCTGGCACAGGGGGCGTGACCAAACGATGGACAGACGTGGTCGGCAGCCAATCAGGTGAAAGATAGAGAGAACCACCAAAACAATGGCAGACAGACAGACAGGCAGGCAGGCAGGCAGACAGATTTTCTTTACATTTTGCCATGTTACAACCACATATTCACTTGGACTACTTGGATTTTTATTTTATCTACCAACACAAACATGGGCATAAGTGTAATTTTACAAAATATAATAGAAATATTAATTATGGTGATCCATTTGATCAAATGCACCTAAAGTGGTGAAAGGGACTCGAGTTGTGCTATATTAATATCTGTTATGCCTCAACAGTGGAACAAAAATGATTCTTCATGTTTTGATGAATTAAAAGTAAGAAGTAAATTTCTTTTCTGCCAGTTCTTGTAATTAATAAATAGAATCAATCTTTAAATGCAATATATATGCTATATTCCGTTGCCACAACTCGTAGCCCTGCACTCCACCAAATGTGCCCTTTTCCCATCAACAGTCCCATTTAAGTTATTCACAAACCATTTAAGGACAAAGCAAACATGCTCTTGTCAGATGAGGAAAAAACTGCACTTGTCAGCCTACATTCAAACTGTCTCGTAGAAAAGTAACACTACACAACACTCAGAATGCAATATGTTGTTACGCTTTTCTTCAGCTGGGACAGAGAAGCTGGACAGAGTCGATGGGAAGATGAATTGAGCGAATTAAGCGACAGTATTGGAGAAACACCTTTGACAGCAACTTTTTTTAAAAAATTATTATTGTTGTAAAAATGTATTATTATATTTTATCGTTGCAAACTCTGAATTTATATTCAGTCTTACTTTGGCCTACTCTTGTAGTCAGACAGGGGGTTAATTTCAGGACCTGTGTGAGGTCTCATCTAAGCCATATTATTTCTTTCATCAATCAATCAATCAATCAAATTTTATTTGTATAGCACATTTCAGCGGCAAGGCATTTCAAAGTGCTTTACATCATAT
>CAEFZX010020031.1:0-16900 GCA_903066825.1 Alfaro cultratus | reverse complement strand
TGATGAGCTTCAAGAGGTCGTCACCTGAAATGGTTTTCACTTCACAGGTGAGCCCTGTCAGGTTTTTCTACAATCTAATCTACAATTTTCATAGTCATGAAAATAAAGAAAACCATTTGAATGACCAGGTGTGTCCAAACTTTTGGTCTGTACTGTATATCTTTGTGAACAAACAATATTGTGTGGTATGTTCATGTTCATCCCACACACATCTTCAGGCACACACTCTGTGTCTGCGCTTGCAACTTGATAAAGTTTACGAAAATGAACCACATCACCATTCAATCACAGACAGGTTTTCCTCATCCTGAGTATTTCTTGCAAATGCAGGATTTGCTGTTGGGAGGTTTTCTGTTTTTATTTTGTGGTGCTCCATTAGAGCTCACCAGGAAACTGTTGGTCTCTTTGAAGGTGGTGCTGAACAGGTGTGCTGTTGCAGGCCTGTGATTCATCAGTCCATTTACTGGGGAATGTGAGGAGTTGGCTGCCAGTTATTTGTTGCTTGATTTTTAACCCACCAACCAACCAAGTCCTCTGACTTCCTTGTGAGTATTCTCTGTGTTCCTCTGCCTCTCCAAGGTTTTCCTTGAGCTGAGATTGAGGCTTTCTGTACTCTTGGGTCTCCTGCCAGGACCACCTACATCTACACCTTCTCTGGATCATTTTACTATAACTGGCAACCTCATATCTCCACTTCCTCAAGTCTGTCCTCCAAACTTCCCGTCTCTCGAGCTCTCTGGCTCACCATCATACACCTCTGAAAAGTCCACACTGACCACTTCTCCCCGGACTGCGTTTACTGCCCCCCACCCCTGGCGTTCCACACCTCTTCACCTTCCCGTTGAATTTTGTCCTCTCACTGTCTCTATCCTCCTCCTACAGCTGGTGCTGCCCTGAGTTTCAGAATCCCTCGGGGTCAAAACCACTCTGACGTCATTATTCACTGCACTGTAGTCAATAAATCTTTAAAAAACCTTCTCCCGGTCTCCTGAGAGCGTTCATGCATGTGGGTCAGGCAACTTCAGAAAACCAAATGCAAAAAATTGTTCAATTTTGTACCCAGTAAGTATTTAAGCGTACAAATACTCATCATTGTCCGTTTTAGGTTATATAACTTTTAGTTAATCAAATTAGTGGTTTCACAAAAACACAGAGGCCCCCTGGTGGATGACCCCAGAGCTCCTAGCTGCTGGCTGAGCAGCTTTCCTGCACCTTCTGTCTTCACAAAGACTGTAGTGGAGTTCAGGTGATCAAAGGCACCGTGCTGGTCAGTTTGTTTTGGTTAACAACAGATACGAACTGTGCAAACCTGCAAGTGCCAGGACTCGAACTGACTGACAAACCACCTCTCTTTCATGTAACGTTTCTCCTTCATTGTCCTATCAAACTTTCATTGCCAGTGCACAGAGGGGCAGAACTTGAAAGAATGAAGTATATTGTTGAATCTAAACAGAGAGGATTTTTTATTTATTTATTTATTTTTTTACCAACTATTGCATGCACTTCTAAACATGCCATGAAGCAACAGACATGAAAAACTTTGGGGTTAAATATGTTCATTAGAAGACAAACTCCATCTATTTGTTTTCTGTTACCTAATGTTAAATACAGTAGATATGTAACCTTCAGAGGGGAATCCAAATGCTCTTCAGAGTCCACCTCATAACCACTAGATGCTTTAATAACGATGCTTAATTTAACACAAACCCACATAACAGCCAGTATATGATATAGTTTAGATGTTTATTTGTATTTCTGTGCTTTTGAACTGCTGAAAAGGTAAAACTGTTCCCCTCTGAGATGGATAAAGTATTTATTTCCCAGTAATTCTTCCCATAAACACTAAAACATGTGGTTGTCCAAACAGCTGGACACACAGTGGACAGCATCCGCTACATTAGGACCAGAACCCTTTTCGTCAGCCATTGTCCTGGTCACTGAATTTGATTGGTTTTCTGTATCCGGGAACAAATACAATCAATCCAACTCCAAGAGTACGGAAATAAGGTTTTTTTTAAATGACATGATTTAAAAACTAAAGATAAGTGTTCGCAGGCATGTAATTGATTTTAAACTTTCCAATCATACGTGTGTGATAAAAACTGATATTTCAAAACAACAAGCATGACAAAAAAAAAAAAACATGTTTGGAAAATGTGATTTGGATCAGTATCAGAACCTGGATTGATACGTTCTCTCAATCCAGAGAGAACCTGTCTGGATTTTATTGCTTAATTTCCTTTATCTAGTTCTCCAAGTGGGCGACTGTAGAAACCCACTACTGACTTTCTCTGCTGTTGATAACTCCTCCTGCTTCCTAAGTCTCTGCAACAATAGAGCTTCTGATATCAAACATAATATCAGCAAAACGTAACCACAGCAGCCGAGGTTCAGCTTTCAATTATATTGAATTTTTATGGTCTCAATTTTATTCTATAGTTCACAGAAATAATCCTTTGGGCAAGAATTCCTTCTAGGGAGTGCATCTAAGGGAAAGTAATACGCACATTTGTACATGTAGGACCTTTAAACCTAAGCAGACAGCATGGGGTATGACTCAACTATCAGCCAGCGCTCAGAGACGAGAGGGAAACGGCGAGAGAGCCAAACGGGGAAAAAACATGGCTGGTGCTAAAGTTGGTCTGAGTCTGAACGGTCATAAAAACACACATTGAATGTTTGCGCATAAACGACCGGCTCCGAGAAAAGGTCTAGTAGAGTTAATAAAGCATGCGAGCATAATTAAGAAAACAATTATAATTGCATTCTGATTAATGGTCAGTGACATTTATACGATGTGAGGCTCGAATCCCACAGTGCGTTGACTCTTTTACAAAGCGGGGGGAAAAAATGAGTGATCATTAAGAGTATAAATGCGACAAATGTTGATATAATCCCTAATGACCAAACAAACATTGTTTTATCCGTATCACTGCTCCCATTTACTCAGAGCTAGAAGTCGTTTTCCTTTGGAGAAGATGGAAGCGTTGTGGATGAAATACCGTCTTGTTCTCTACAGGCAACTTGATTAACAGTGTAAAGAGGGCTTTGACTACACCCCCAGGCTGTAGTATGATGTACATGGATTTTTGAAGAACCTCAGATACCCTAACAGTGAGCGTAAATAGACTTTCTACATAATGTGCAAGTGATGTTTTCTCCTAATTCTGCAGCTCGCAGTCTTCAGAGGCTCACATTTGCAAACGTCTGTCAACTGGATATGTAAAGTGGCTTGTTGTGGTTTATAGTCATGGGTTTTTAAACGGGGGGAAAGTGTGTGCTTTCTCACTTTATAGTGTTTGGAGATTGAGCATTTCGTTGTGGATATAAATAGTTTGTTTTCATTAATATTTAAAAAGGGGTGTTTGGTCAGTTCACGTTGCTATTTGCAACTCAAAAACTAAAAACGAAATACAGTGACAAGAAATGCAGACGTTCATGCCTTCAGCTTTTTGTTAATTCTACAGTAGATAAGTGCACACAAGAAAAAAGGACAATAATTTTGCCTTGCAACTGTATTAGAATATTTGAATCTCTTTTTATTTAGTTGCTGTAAATTTGAAAATGTACTTTTTAATTGGGGTTTTACATGATAGACCAACATAGATTTGTGTCAAATTAATGGGAAAAATAACACAAGGCTTTCAGTTCTTTTAAAATAACAAACAATCATTCATTTATTTGTGTATCCAATTTGACCCAAAGTAGCTAAAAGACAACAAAGTTAATGTTTTGGATCTCAACCCTCTAGAAAATATGTTGGTAAAGATGAAGCATGTATAAACCTGAGTCATTTACACAAGGGATGCAAACAATCAACTTATGATTAACTGTCAATTAATGGCTTATTAGATTAAAATTAGTTCCAATCGATTAACTAATAACGTCCGCTTAGACTTTCTTTCAGTGTTGTAGTTTGTCCACCATCCAGAAGAGGGCCAGTTGATACAGAAATAAAGATGGCGGTGTCATACCAGAGAAATGGCCCAAATAGAATCTGCCATTTGCTACAAAATGCACTTCATGCGGTTCCATTTTGAAATACAAACACTCATCTTTTATTTTTATATTCACAATCTAGACATTTTGTAAATATGTCTAAGATTAATAATGTTCTGAATAAGTCCGTATTAAATACTGACACAAAATAATGTCAAAATTACATGATTTTCTTTTTTTTTTAATTCAGCATATTATGAACAATTTTGCCTATTATGTCATGGAAAGAAAGTCGACCCTTTTCATGGAAGAGAAAACTCGAGCTTTGAAGAAAGTGGTCACTCACTCATCATTTAATAAGATCAATTAACTTAAAATGAACTAATTAATTGATAAATACATCCTTAATTCATCCTCATCCTGCAGGGAGAAACAGCTTGTCAAAGAATGTCTTTAGTAAATGTAAATTATTTTGGTAAAATAATAATAATGTTTGTGTCAGTTAGAAAAAATGTCTTTTTGTTTCGTGTATGTAAACATATGTTTTTTAACTCTATAAAACAATTGGATCAAATCAAAGTAAAGCTATTGTTGCACTAGAATAAGACCAAATATATATATATATATATATATATATATATATATATATATATAAGAAATATAATCTAGTTCTACTGATCTTTAATGAAGTACATGGTTGGATCCACTTCAACAATGAATTAATTTCTCTTTGATGCATTTGTTGGTTCATCAGAAATAGGTTTGCTGGCATTTTTTCCCAGTTTTTCTTTGAAGTAAAGAATGTCAATGCTTTCAAGTAACTTTTACACGGAGCCACATCAGAATCAGCAAATCCCAGTTCATCTTCAAAGAATGTAAAGCGGCAACAACACCAGCAAACCCCCCGTGTTGCTTTTTAATTGCTGTGCTATTTTCAGTCTGAATGCACATAACACATGCAAACATGTACACAAATATGCCCTGTGCAATTATCAGTGACTTTTGTAGGCTCATCAAATTTACAATGAGCCAGACAAAATTAGAAATTAGGTTGTTAATTAGTATCACATTAATGACAAAAAAGTCCCAACGCTTAGAAATTTTAATCTGATTCGTGCCGTTTCTCTTTCTCTCTTTTTGTTGAGTCAATCCTGGGAGGCTTTTAGAAACAGCTGCTTTATTTTCCAATTCCGAAAACAGGACACTAATTCCTGCTTAGCTAAGGATAAAATAAGTTGTTTTTCAGTCAGAGTATGTTGTGGTTCATGAAAGATGCACTTGCAAAAATGAGAAAAGCAATGAACCACATAAGAAGGTAACTGATTAAAGATGATTAAAAGACCAGTATTATGTGTTTTCCAGGCACATAATAACACAATTTTGTAGCACAAGAAAGTAACTGTAAGTTCGGTTGTTATAAAAATGTTATATATATCAAAATGCGACATATAAGAAATTTGACTTTGTAATTTCAAGCTTCCAAATTGGGCCTCTTTAAGAAGCTCCTGCTCTTTCTGAAACTCCGCCTTCAGAGAGTCATCACAACATGGCTCCTCTATTAACCCTGAAACAACATTTTGGCCAGCGTTTTACTGAGATGTAGCTCCTGTAATGAGCTCAGCTGATGCTGCAGTTCCACCAGATGTTTGCTAATTGCTGCTGGCTAGTCTGAAGGAGCTGCTTGGAGGGCTGCTCTGTGAGGCAGAAGCTCGGAAACTGGATCTCTGGAGCTTGGTTCGCAAAGGTGGAGCTAGGTCCACCCAGGTGTTTTGCACAGCTGAATGGTTGCCATGGGAGATTAAAGGACTTCTCAAACATGCATGAAAGAATCAAGGCAACAATCTAGTTATGTTTTTGATGAGGGAATAACATTCCCCTCAGGTGTGATTTGTGCGCATTTGGTATGGAAATGCGACTAACGTGAGTTCATTCACATCCGCTTTGTAACGTCATGGGAACGTTCAGAGTGTGAGGAGACGTATTTCACCATTTTTAAACACTTTCTTTCATAACCAGTGTTATTATTCTTCCACATATGTATTCCATTTCCAGCTATTTAATAATTTAGGGACTTTTCTTGTTACAGTGAATCTGAACACAGGATTTCCAGGGTTTGAACCGGACATTCATCTGCCTGTGTAAACCTCCTCCTGCTGGACCAGCCGGCGGAGCAGGGCGGGACAGCGGCTCTCTGAAATGTGTGTGAGTGTACGTGTGGGCGTGTGCATTAATGGGCTGTGGCTGAAGTGCTGAGTAAGACTTGTCCTCTCACCCTGTAAGTATGACACAACCGCTGAGCAAAGGACCCAAATAAATATGTCTACAAGCGCTGTGTGTGCATGTGTGCAAGAGCTTGAACACGTTCCTTGGTGATGGTTCTAATCATCTGCAGATCACATTTATCAGCCAGCAGACTATTTCATCTTTCTGTTCAAGCAGGGCTAGAGAACAGAGTGGTAATATTTCTGTTCATCAAAAGTCTGAGGCAGCTTGAAGCAGAGGTCGAGCTGGACTGTTTTGGTCTCCGTCATTTTGACCGACAGCATTGAAAAAAATTGGTCATGTACTATTTTTACCTGTCAAATTATAATCATATTAACATTAAGCTATTTAGCCGCATTTTTATGCGGTTTAGTTAATATTCACCTAGTTGAACAGTGAATCCAGATCCATCACACATAAAGCGGATAAATCCATCTAACGTTTTCTCCTTAGTGACAAAAAACACTGACTGTGGCCCCAATAACTTATGAAATTATAATAATAATGTCTTCCAGCTCCATTTGTTAAAACTGCAGGATGAGTTAAGTCTAACTCTTCGCAGCGTCCGCATTGGATGTGCAGCGCACTGCGCATGTTACGGTCTAATTAATTTCTGCACCGTCATTTATTTATTTCCTCAGGATAAACTGCCGGCTCCTCTGTTTAGACTATAAATGGATTAGCACAACATTGCATTCTATTTAGTTTTCTCTGGTCTGCAGGAACTGGACACTGGAATTAAACGAGCCATTTCTACCAAAGGTTTGAACGCGCTTCCCAACCAGACGCTCCAAAGCGTCCGGTCCATAACTGACACGCTGTCAGCGCCATGTCAGAAAGACACATTTAGTTCAGAGTCCATGAGATGATATTCAGAAAGGATTATTTTTTTATTGATTGATTTTAGTTGCTTTTGCCATGACCTCTTTGCGTAAAGTCTATAATGTCTGCCCATGTGCACCAGTCAAGGGTGCAAATTATCACCTGTCAAATGACTGACGGGCTTTAAATTTTACCATCGTTTGAGAAAACAACCAGTCAAATACGGGAAATATTCCGTTAACGCAACCTCTGGGTTGAAGCATCCTTCTGAGCTGCGCACTTTGATTTCCATCTGTGTACAAAAAAAATTTGAACATTTTCATGCAGAGAGAAGAAGAAAAAGAAAAAAATACTTCCCTGGAACAGTCGTCATCTGGACGAGGATATATCTGGCTTCAGAATTTGCATGTATTGTTCATAGTTTATTGTGCTTTCAAGATGGCGCGGATTCTTGCTTTTTAGCAGTGGCGCCGATGCATGATTGTCCTTCTCATGCTTAGCGACAAGGTCACACCGTCCGTGATTATCAGAAAGAGTTTCACGCTCGGATTCCTTGGACCACAGAACAGTTTTCTGTAGAGCAGAAAATTGGAAGCACTTTTTTTCTTTTTTCTTTTTTTGCCGGCAGAGCAGAGGAGGAGTCGCTCTTCCATTTTAAGAAACAGTAATTGATACTTGTTTTGAAATTGTTTCAATAAGGGCTGAAAGAACTAATAGGATGAATCGTGATCAATTGATTATTGAAAGAACAACATTACTCAGAGGAGTAATTAAGCCAAAACAGTACAAAAATAGAAGTGCCAACATTTTAGTCTAGATTTTAGTGCAAAAGCAGCATACTGTTTATCTTATGATAAAATATTTTGTCCATGTTATGAGTGAAATAATCCTCCAGTGGAACAAGTACTTTTTCATCAATGTTAAGGAATCAATTTAAAACAATCTCCTATATATTACTACCTTTGAGTTAGTTTTGTCTTATTGCATTCTTGTGCACACGTACACAAGAATGCAGGACTAAGACATTTGTCCTAGAAACCAGGCTAAAAAATATACTTGGTAAGAGTTTGCGTTTTTTGCAATGTATCATTTTTCAGAGTTGCCTTTGAGAAAAAAAGAAAAAGAAAAGAAAACTATGTACCATTTTCTTTATGTTCAAAATATGCACCGCTTTATGTATCACAAATTGCAATAAAAACCACTGAGGTCTGTGGTTGCAAGGAGACAATATGTGAAAAACCTCCAGAGGTCTTAATACCTCCACTGCAATGCATCAGTTGTTTTAATGCGACTTTTGAAAACACATTGTGCGCATGGCCTTAAAAGTGATGTGTATGTGCCAGCCTCCCACAGCAATGGAGAGCATTTTCTGCACTAATGATAATTCTTCATCATCCGTTTCCCTTAGTAGTCACCCAGACTGTAGCTGCCAAGGAGGCAATTCCAAACCCCTCCCATTGTGGCCCGTTTCATAAATCAAGTAGATTTCAGTGATTCATTTGAGGAAAACACTCAAGGCAACCACAATACTTGGCTACAGGCACAATCAAATAACTGTGTTACCTTCAGTTGTTATAAAAATGCTGTATATCTCAAATATGTACAACATTTAAAATAATCTTTTTGAAATTGAGCCTTTGTCTCTTTAAGAATCTCCTGTTCTTTCTGAAACTCCGCCTCCAGGAAGTCATCATAATGTTATTCCTCTGTCAAGTGTTTAGCAATGTTTTTACCAGCGTTTCATCGAGAAGTAGCTCGTTTATATGCAGTTCCACCAGGTGGTTGCTAATTGGTGCTGGCTAGTCTGAAGGAGCTGAGTGGGGGAGTTGCAGGGTAGAGCTGCTCTGTGAACAGCAGCTTTGTCTCTGAAGGCAGGGCTAGGTCCCTCCAGGCGTTTGGCACAGCTGAATGGTTGCCACGGGAGATTCAAGGATTTCTCAAACACTCATGAAAGAATCTTAGCAAAACTCCAGGCATGTTATTGATGAGGGAATAACATTATAACATGATGTAAAGCTTAAAAATGTTAATTTCACATCATACTGCCCCATTTGACATGCACATTAAATCTGTACTTGTCCAAAAAAAAAAAAAAAAATTCACAGACGACTCATCGAATTAAAATCATGCAGTCGATTTGACGCCGACTTTCACAAAATCCATACCCACTCATGTAAAAGGAAGGACAAATTAATGTCAATCATTGGTGTCATCTTACACATCCCGTCGCTGCAGTTATCATATTTCACACACGCACACCCACACACACCCACATAGCTCGAGTGCGAGTGTGTGCATGCTGACAAATGGTAGTCACTGTTATTACCAAACACACACCCTGGGCACTCAGACATATTTTCACCCAGCCTCGTGATTGACAGACTGTTTTATTTTGTCATCCAGAGAGACGCAGACACACGGATGAAAACCCGTGATCCCGCCTTCTCTGTTCCTAACCCCCGTCCCTCATCTCCTGCTAGTCTCTTTATCCGTATCAGTGCTTTCCTTTCAGCGGTCGGCGTGTGAATGTGTGAACACTCGTCTGCCGCAGCTCCCAGCCGCTCATTGAAATGTTAGGTAGCCGGCCAATTAGATGTGGAGAACAGCAGGTGAGCCCTGAGCTCTATCCAATCAATGACCTTAATCCTCCCTAATCAGCCAATTAAGATTCTATTATCGACAGCGAAATTGCACACGTACACAAGAATGCACATATGCGCCGGATATGCAGGACTGAGGCGTTATCCTGTAGTTTTTGTGGGGATTTAACATTAAAGTTACTAAAGAATTCAGTGTGAGATGTTTTAAATAGCACACGACAAAGTTTCATTATTTTCTAGCAAATCTATTTGCTTTTAGCAGCAGCCGTCTCCTTACTGCTCCCCTGTGGTGGCTGAAGGGTACAGCACCTAAAGCCAACTTTAAAAGGTATATTCCAGGGATGTAATGCCATTTTATGGCACAATCAAGTAACTGTTACTGTCAGCCGCTATAAAAAACAGAAAGTTGATTTCATAATTTAACGGCTGGAAATTGGGCCTCTGTCTCTTTAAAAACTCCTCCTCTTTCTGAAGCTCCGCCTTCAGGAAGTCATTACAGCATCGCTCCTTTGTCAACCCTTTAGCAACATTTTCAGATGCGTAGCTCCACCTGGTGCTCGCTTTGGAAGAATGCTCTGTGAGGCAGCTGCAGCCCTGAGGAGGAGCTTCGTCCTTGAAGGCGGAGCTAGGTCCACCCCGGCGTTTTTAGTACAGCTGAATGGTTTCCAAGGGAGAATCAAGGGTTTCCTCAAACACGCATGGAAGAATCAAAGCAACACTCCAGGTATGTTTTTGATGAGGGAATAACATCATAACATGATGTAAAGCTCAAAAGAGTCAATTTTCCATAAAACTTTTTTTGGTTTGGCAATTGAAGTGTAAATATGACCACCGAACATTCCACCCCTGTAACCGAGCCACACACAAATCACCACACCAATTCTTTTTGTTTCATTCTCTTACATCCACTCTAAAATAAAAAGTAACATAATGTGACATAAATGAGCTAAAATGGCATAAACCTTCTAAAATATCTTTAGAGTCTTATTTGCATTGTAAATGTAACTGTTTTTCTGAAGATTTCCTAAGTAAAAAATAACTGAATAACCGTAATCAAGGTCACAAATGAAGGAATCAGGACTGATTTATTTAAAGGGATTCACTTCAAAAACATGACAGAATTATTCATTGTGCTGAGCAGAAAACGATCCAGCAATCCTGATGGACATTTCACTTCCTCTGTTCCGCATCCGCACACGTTACATTGCATACATTAGTTCAGATTTATTCTATTGCGGCGTGTCTCAAACAAAGAAAATAACTGTTTGCTCTGAGCAAATAAAATATGTGGAATGCAGCGCTAGAAGGTGTAGAGGCAGGAAGAGATTGAGCGAATTAAGTAAGACCAAAAAAACCAAAGCTGCACAGTAACAAGAACATTTCAGTATACAGACACATGTGCTGCTAAGTATTAGTAATGGGAAACGTAGTGTTTGTATTTTAGGTATGTCCCTTATGTATTTAAAAAGAAGAAGATTTAAGGTGATATTTTTTGCATCAACTAGGAGACTAACAGTGAATAATTAACATCCTCTGTCCTTTACTATTCACCAATATAGTGCTTTAGAGTTGAATTATTTTAATCAGAGTAGTCCCTTGTCATGTAAGGGACAATAGATCATTAATTCAAGCCATTTCAAAAATACTTTGATTCCAAACAAAACCAGTGGTATATTATACAAGCAGACTTCTTCAGTTATCTCCAGGTGAGGCTTCTGTCTCTAATGAAAAGTTGAGTGCATGGTGAAGACTAATTAACTCTACCCTGATATTTTGGTTAGTAGTTAGACTGACTTGTAATTGAGGTCAGACTGGGTTCAAATTTCACCTGTAAGTTTGAAACTCAACTATGACCAGTTTCAGGTTCAATTATTGTCTTAAGGAGAGAAGATAAGTCAAATACACCGTTTATACTGGAAACAATACATGTTAGACTTACATGAATAGTTTATAAACTCCCCATGATTATTTACGTGACTAATTTAATTCATTACTTTAATTCGCTCAATTCTACAGTTAATGGAAATGCATCTAATGACATGTTGGGGTACAAAATGTCCCGGGGTAGAGTTCTGAAATGCCATAAAAGAGTTAAAAATTCAAAAGGAATAAAGGGTGAAATCACCAGCAACATTCCATTTTGTTAGCAAAATGGAATGTTAGCAGAAGGATCTGCCCTTTCGCTAGCCGTGTAACCACTGACCTGACTTGGGAAATGAACCCATGTTGTATCAACAGATTCACAAGTATCGTAAAAGCATTGACAGAGTAAAGCATGTCTTCACTTCCAGAAAGTTAATCTTTAAGCTAAAACGATCAGAAGCTAACGACAGCCAACATGTATTGGCCTTTAATCCTCAGTATTTTCTCAACACACCACACAGTCAGTCACTTTCCATTCATGTCAGTGACAGAGCCTCTTCTATGGCCCCCAGAGTGCAAACATCCAGGGCCTTCTGTTTCCCACCAGTCTTGCATTAGCACGCATCTTATGGTTCAGTGACTGCTTAGGACTTAATTATGCAAGTCCTTGAAATGTGTCGCTTTGCTTGAATTGTGTTTAAGAGCTTGCATGGCGGAGTGGAGGTCATAAGGTCACCACTGCACTTAAACCTGGCAACAGAAACTGAGAATGGGAAACACCTCTTTACTTTGGATTTAATTGACCTGAATCAGTCTTAGTGCTGGTTATGCAGTTTGTACTGTGCTGAATGATGGAGTGTGTGTACAAAAAAGACAAAAATGTCATGCAGGATGCCAGAGTAACTTCTTACACTTTACATAGCTGCTTTCCTTAGGTGCACCAGCACAAAAGTCATTGTTGCAACAGAGAAAGGAATTTGTTAGATTAATTTTTGCTGAAAGAAGTAACGGCGGTAGCAATGCCATTTATTTTAACGATGTTATTCCCATCATTAGGCTCTACAAATGTGGGCAAAACTTTGTTCATGTTCTGGTAATGTCGGAAAAACACAATTTCGCAATTGCAGTATTTAAATAAGAAACACAATTAAAATCGCACATGAATAAGTTTGTTCACGTAATAAGTCGTTAAATCGGTCGTCCTCCAACAACTTCCTGTCGTCTTTTTCGTCAGCAGTAATCACGAGTCATGTTGATTCGTGACTCGCGTGATGCGAAAACAATGTTTCCATTGCAGTTACGAGACAGCCTAAAGATCACCTCATTATAGCACAAACATTTATCAAAAATGTGGGTTTTTTTTCTAAATTGGAACATTTCCAATAAGCAAATTTGTTTTCGTCCGATTTGTGCGATTGGGTGGTCGATGGAAACAGCTACTGCTGCTCATCTCTCACTGTCTGACTACAGCACACGATGTAGACGCGCACATTAACCACTGGACCAAGGCCAATCACTACTTCTGATTGGTTTAGACCACAATACGGGCCTGATGTGCGTCTGTCGATGAACCACAGGGAGATATCCATTGTTTAGATGCACTACTGAGAAATCAAGCAGCTTTTCCAACCAGACTCGTTGCTGTCTAGAGCCCTAGTGTGTTTGTATTAAACAGAAACGGAGTTTAATTAAGCGTTTTTTTCTGATTCTTCTCACAGCTTTATATTTTGGTTCCCCTCCGTTCTCACAAGATTCCCGACATCTCTCTTTTCCTCAAAGGAACTACAGAATCTCCATGATTCGATGTCTTTTCACCTTTAACTGTATTCAAGTCTTTCTTGGCAAGCCACTTTCAACGAGATGTTTGGGATTTTTCCTTACAAGGACAGCTTGGTTCAGTCCGCTGCCTCCTCAACAACAGACTTTGTTTCTCTCTGGAGGTTGTCCACTTGAGAATTATTTGAACAGAAATACAGTCTCTCTCCAATGAAAGTTATCATAAAATCCTGTAGAAGGAGATTATTGTCCCTTTTAAAAGGGACACAGAAAATTCAGAAAATGGAAAAACTGGGCTCAATCCAAAGTATTCATGTCTTATTGCCGAAATGTTTTGATTTCACTTTGATAACGTAATATTAAACAGGATCACGATAAAAAAAAGTTCATTTTACTCAATAGCAGACTTGGGTGTGCTCATTCATTAAACATGGCAGAATACAGGAAGTATCGTTAAAGAGTCACCCATAACCCAAAAATATTAAAATATTTTTTTAGAAAATAGAGAACAATTGATCAAAAACGTGTAGAACGTGTACATTATGTAAAATAAAAATATGTTTCATTGAAATACCGGTTTTAGTTTTAATAGATTAATAAATATACATTCAATATAAATACAGAAAATATAAAATATGATGCATTTTTAATTTAAAAATAATGCCATTTGTGGTCCACAGGTATTTTCAAATTGACGATCACATGGTGCAGAAAATGACGCAGCAACGTCTTCACATGTACTTAACTAACATTTATTTCATTCAGTAGATTATGGACTCATAATTTTAAAATATTATGCTTCATTTCATTTTATCGTACATTATTCTCTGAAGACTTCATCTAAACTCCTGGAAGCTCTGATCCCAGTTTGAGTCGGTTGACTTTTACAAAATACGGCGCCTTATGGTTCCGAATCAAATCACAGCAACTCAGTCACTTCCTGCTGGTGGTTATTATTTCATTATTTATCCAATTTAAAGATGGCTGCTACAAATGACTTCAAACTGCAACAAGTACAAGAGGAGAAATGACCGAGTCTTTGGTTTTATGGCACAGCAGAGAAATAGACGTTCCGACACATTCGCTCCTTATTCAGAATGAAAATGGAGAATTTCAGTTATCTGATGTGCAGCTGATGAAAGTTTAACTTTCACAATCGAAAAAGTGCTTTTAAAAACCCCCAAACAAAAACCATCAACTTACTTTGCTTCTTGCTTTGTTCCGCTGGAATATTGGCGTTGATGAGGAAGTTGAGTTTACAGCAGGACTGAGGATTGGTCCACTGTGGAATGTGTCTGGGAAAAAATAACACAAAATATTCACTTCATTTCAACTGGATTACAATGAACTATAAAAATAACAGGTGAATCCCTGTTTTCAGGTCTAAATCTTGTATCAAACACTGGCCTGTGTGTTGGCATTTCACATGCATGTAAAATGAATAAAATTCATCATTTAAAGGCACATTTTTTGGTTTTAAATATGTTGGGTGAAAAAATAAGAATTGAGCTCCAACTTTAAAAAAAATAATAATTTGTTACATGTAATCAAGTTCAGTTTGTCATACTTACTTTATTTACGTTTGTTAAACATAACTGAATAAATTTACTTGGACAAGTTTAATTGATTACTTGTGATCAGTTAACGCAAGATATCCAAGTTTTTTTCTTAGTGTAATTTTAAGAAAAAAAACATTATTTAAAACCAAAGCAAAACATGATAGTTGTTAAAGGTGTCAAATATTCTCTTATCTGTAAAAGTAAGAAGAAAATGTTTTCTTTTTCTTTTAACTAGAAGGAGGTTTCTGTTCTGCGAGAACTTATTTACCTCTGCTGAGCTGAGAATGACCAACCCGCTTCGACTTCGGGTCACAATTATTGCTCCTTTTGTCACCTGGACAGTCTGTTCATACCCAGCTGCCTCCTCATCACTATAGAGACCATAAGCTCAAAAGAATGAGGGCTCACTTCAATCAAACCATGAGGATTCGCACAGAGCCCTCCTTTCACCAGAAACCATTCTTGTTCTTTCGCTTTCTTTTAGCTGCAGAAATAAACCGTAAGGGCTTTTGGTCAAAATGGATGAGTTGTGTTGGCAAAGAAGGCGAAAAAAGGAGCCCGAGGTAGAGCAGGGAGGAGCGAGATCTGTTTCAACCTAAAATAAGGATTTGATTGCAGTTTTGTTGCTCCTTGTCACGCTGCGGTGTGTGTAGGGGTGCGTGTGTGTGTGTGTGTGTGTGTGTGTGATGACACACTCAGATCAGAAGCTGGAGATCAGAGATTATCGGCATCACATAAGAGGTGAAACTGGGGCAACAAATTGTCTTCAGTGTGAAAGTGAGAATATACAGCTCCTTACAAAAGTGTTCACACTGTTTAAAGCAGCAGTATGTAACTTTTCTTTTAAGAAAGTGTTTTATATATATATCTATATATATACATATAAAGATATATATATATATATATATTAAAAATCACCTCTTGTTAAAACTGTCATCATGTCGTGACAGTATAACATGTTAGTTTCCTCCTCAGCGTGCTTCTATAGCCGTCTGAAGAAATGCACCGCCAAACCAAAAACAACCAATCACAGCCAGGAGGAGGGGCTAAGACCCGCCTCCTGGCTGTGATTGGTTGTTTCTAGTTAGCACTAGGAGAAGGTAGAGGAATTTGATTTAATTTCACAGATTATCTGTCTAATACCATACTGTCATTACTTGATGACAGCTTCAAAAGCTATTTAAAATTATTGGTATTTTTTTTAAATAAAAGTTTATTACTGCAGCTTTAACCACATTCAGCGGTTAAAACGCCTCTATCTGACTCCACTGTAGTAGCACATGGTTGTGAAGTGGAAGGAAAATGAGACACGATTAAAATGTTCTATTCATGAATAGAAATTTGAAGTGTCTCGTGAGTGTGTGCATCATGGTGACCAACTACTATGAGAAAAACTTGAAGGGAATTAAAACGTTAGCATTTTGAATGAGCAGGTGAAACTACATTTCATAAGATAATCTCATTTTATTACATAAAGTCTTTCTAAAATGCAACACATGACAATGGAAACCCTGCAAAATATGCAAATGCTAAAATAGAAGCACACGCATGGGCACGCCTGCTGAGCATGGTGAATCTGCAGCATGCCTCGTTTCCATGGGACCTGAATATTTTGGGATATAGATGAGCACAGGCAGGACTCTGGACAGATGTAGTGCAGTTGTGTTCCAGGGTTCTTACCACTCAGATTAAAAATGTGCATAATCTGTTCCCTCAAGCCAAATAAATCACCCGACAAAATTAAAAGACCAATAAGTGAGATGGTTCACCTTTTTTTATATTGTTTCAAGGTCAATTAGGTTAGGAATAAGAGAGCTAGTTGGGTTTTTTTCTTGCTTTTTCAAGCAGATTTTCTCTCCAAATGTTGCATTTATAAGTATACTTTTCCTAAGAGTTCTTAAAAAAATCTTCTAGCAAAAAAATGTTGGACATAAAAAACGAAAGAAACGTGAGAAAACATTAATGACATGATAACAGACATTCTGGACTTCTATGTGGTTTGCTTATACTGTAGGTGAGTGTTACTCAGTCTTATCTGCACTTGTGCTCCAGCCCAACGAACAGAAACAAAACTGAAGT
>CAEFZX010020029.1:0-17045 GCA_903066825.1 Alfaro cultratus | reverse complement strand
GCTGTGAATTTACTCTAGATCTATAACTCTAGATCTGTAGCTGTAGGATCTATAACTCTAGATCTATAACTCTAGATATGTAACTAGATCTATAGCTCTAGCTATACATTCTAGATCTATAACTCTAGATCTGTAGCTGTAGGATCTATAACTCTAGATCTATAACTCTAGATATGTAACTAGATCTATAGCTCTAGCTATACATTCTAGATCTATAACTCTAGATCTGTAGCTGTAGGATCTATAACTCTAGATCTATAACTCTAGATATGTAACTAGATCTATAGCTCTAGCTATACATTCTAGATCTATAACTCTAGATCTGTAGCTGTAGGATCTATAACTCTAGATCTATAACTCTAGATATGTAACTAGATCTATAGCTCTATCTCTGTAACTAGATCTGTAACTGTAGTTCTATAACTCTAGATCTATAGCTCTAGCTCTGTAACTAGATCTGTAACTCTAGCTATACATTCTAGATCTATAGCTCTAGACATACATTCTTGATCTACAACTCTAGATCTATAACTCTAGATATACATTCTAGATCTACAACTCTAGATCTATAACTCTAGATATACATTCTAGATCTACAACTCTAGATATACATTCTAGATCTGTAACTCTAGATCTATAACTATAGATATACATTCTAGATCTACAACTCTAGATATACATTCTCGATCTGTAACTCTAGATCTATAACTATAGATTGCTCCTCTTTAGGTCCAAAAATAACTTCAGTTTGATGTATTTGGACAGAAAATTCTAAGCTAAATATTTCTAAATTGATCCTTGTCAGCATCTAATAATTCAGTTTCATCCTCAGAAATCATGAACAGATTTAAACTGAAATGATTTATTGTCCTTTTAGCAGAACTCCTCCTGAAAACAGATGATAGTTTTATAAATAAAGTGTTTTATTGATGATCGTTTTGCTGCGCAATAATTAATAATATGGAAAATGATTTAACGGTGAGTTTTGTGTGACGGTTCCAGTTTGCTGCTCCTAACCCAGAAACTCAAACTCTTTCATATTTGGTTCTACTTTTTGTGCTTTTTACTCTCTGATGCAGCTGAAGAGTAAAAACCTGGAACTGGATATTAAAACTGAGATTTATGTGCAGATTATCCCACAGTGTCTAAAATGGCTGAAAATCTTTTGTAGGGAAAAGATTCAGAGTTTTGAATCTGTTTTCAGCCCTCAATCCCTTTTTTTGTGTAAAATAATCCATATTAGGGATTTTTATCATTTTAGTGATTAATTGGATAAAAATGACAATTCTGGAGATTTTACATTTAACCACTCTAATGTTCTCATCTAGAGTGTATCAACTGTGAGTAAACACTGAGTTAAAACACAGTAAATGACTTGGAGACGTGGAGTAAAATTGAACATTTACTGTTGACCTCTGGTTCATAAACTGCAGGCAGAAAGAATACAAAACCATACAAGACTTAATTATGTGTTTCAGGACACTTACAGTAAACAAATGACAAAAATATCAGCTACAACAATTAAACGTTATCATTTTAGAAAAATAAAGTTTGATACATCTTAAGCAGCATGCATCTTATCAGACAATGTTACTTATTGCTTCAACTTAATTTCTTGTGGATGGCACAGGATTAAATATTGATAACACAACATACAGCCAGGCTTGCTGCAGCCCAAGGAAAAAACAGGAAATCTCTAAACAGGAAGTTCGTTGCTCACAACACAATAATTCTTCAAAATAAAAGCCTTTAAATTTACTGCAGCTACAAATAACTTAAAATGCCATTAAACAAAATATCCATAAAATATTAAAGAAAAAATGCTGTCAAAGCAGCACACACTCCTTTTATAATGTTGAAAATATGCAAAAATATAAATAAACAAATAATATAATTCCTTTTTTTAAATAAGAAAATAAAACAGTTTATTAACAGTTTTCCTTCACCGAATGCTTGATCATTTTCTGCAGGTAAAAATACTAAATTGATTTCACATCAACACACCAGGGCTGATCTGTTATAAATGAACAAATGAATAACTGGATAATTTTACACATTTTAAATCAGATGAAATTAAATATTTAAGCAGTTCTGGGTAAAACTCATTTACAGACTAAGGAGTTTATTTTTTTTTATCTTAAATGCAAAATATTTACATTTTTATACAGTTTTGTACATATTCATAACTCTGAATATGTTTTTCTTTCAGCAAAACGTTTTTTATTTTGAATCTGACTCCAGTTAATAATCGATTACTAAATGAGTTGATTATCTCAATAATCGATTAATTGTTTCAGCAATAAAGGTAAATAAATCAGAGACTTGCGTCAGAAACGTCTCAGTCTGATGGCAGCATCATGCCGTTCTGACGCTCCGGCCCCTTAAGCCGGACCGGACCGGACCGGACCGGACCGGACCGGACCGGACCGGACCGGACCGGACCGGACCGGACCGGACCGGACCGGCGCCGCTGTGACCTCAGCCTGACTTGATGCTGTTCCTGGAAGAGGAAGCGCCGCCAGCTGCAGCGTGATTCTGACTTTCATGGTGCTGCATGTTTTCCTCACATCAGCAGTTTTAAAATGAAAGAGTTTCTGCTGCGGTGAGACGGAGCTAAAGCTGCTTAAACAAGTCAAACTTTCATATTTAGTTATGATCTTTTACTCTCTAATGCAGCAGACATCTTCATAATTCTGACAGCAATTTTACCAATAGATGATCAATAATAAGCTGCACAGTTGGTAGCATCATTGCCTTGCAGCAGGAAGTTCCTGGGTTCGATTCCCGGCCCGGGGTCTTTCTGCATGTTCTCCAGGTTCTCTCCAGGTTCTTTCCAGGTTCTCCAGGTTCTCTCCGGCTTCCTCCCACAGACCAGAAACATAACTGTCAGGTTAATTGGTCTGTATAAGTTCGGTGTGAGTGTGTGTGGTTGTCTGTCTCTGTGTTTCCCTGTGATGGACTGGTGACCCGTCCAAGTGACCCCGCCTCTCGCCCTTTGACCTCTGGAGAGGCACCAGCACCTCCTAACCCCACTGGGATGAGGGTGGAAGAAAATGGTTGTATGAATGGGTAATAGTTGCTAATGATGCTAATGTTAGCATCTGACAGATGCTAATGTCCTGCACACTTCTGCAGGAGGCTCCACTTCTGCTTTTCAAAGATGTACGGTTTTATAATTATACATCTGATTTTTACAGTGAAAACGTCAATCAGACTGAAATCTGATTGTCTAAGAATAATTTAGTGCAGAAATGTCGTGAAGGTTTTGTTTAGGCCATAGATTTCTGTAAATGTAGCCTTTCCTTTGATTCTTACCATGTCAGCGGTGATAAATGACGGCTGTGTCTGCAGGGATGACGTGTCAGGCCAGGAGCTCCTACGTCAGCAGCGAGATTAAGTGGGGTTACCGCTTCATGCCAGTCCTGACGCTGGAGGACGGCTTCTACGAGGTCGACTACAACAGCTTCCATGAGATCTACGAGACCAACACGCCCGCCTGCAGCGCCAAAGAGCTGGCCGACATGGCCGCCCGCGTCCGGCTGCCCCTCACCTGGTCGCTGGCCAGCAAGCTGAGCCAGCAGGGGCTGGCCGAGTCGGAGCAGGAGGGGCAGGACGGCAAGGCCGGCCCGGAGAGCCGGGACAAGGCGGCCGAGAGGAACGGGGAGATAGCCAACCTGGAGAGCGAGTCCAAAGTGTAGCGAGAACCGAGCGGCTCAGCCAGCGCACTGCGGGAGGGAGAACTGTAGAAATCCTTCACTAGATCCGCTTTTCAGATTCACACCTGGAGAACCAGAACATGTAGACATGAGGCCACAGCTGGACTGAGAATCCTCTGCATGTTTCAGCTGTCGCGTGACGTCTCCTCAGATCCTTGTTATTTTTTCTAACCAGATATTAATAGGGGCATTTGCAGAAGTATTTTTGTACATATTATAAGCAGTTTTGGATTCTTTGTTTTGTTTCTGTGTGAATATCTACATGATGTTTGATACTACTACCTTTAGGTTAGTTCTGTATATATTTTATGCCTTAATGTATGTACAAAGCTTTCAATAACCTTTTTTCAGAAATATATCTAAGCATGTAACAGTTCATTTATCTGGTATTCTGCACAAACTGGACGACATTAACGCTCTGAGACAAACATTGATGGATGCAAGCTCTTGTTGAAACCAATGAGGAATTCTTCCCCGGATGAAAAGTGTGTGTTTATGATTGAACTAGACCAAGCCATGACTCGCTGCTCACAGCTGATCCACTTCAGACAACGGCCCTTTAAAACTGCATTTTGTCACTTTTTGCACACTGGAAACTTCTTGTCAGGCGCAGGATGTTAGCTGATGTTCTCCAGATTTCCCTCACATGTTACCTAAAATTATAGACAATAATAAACAGTAAGTTCCTTATTATGCACCTGAGGACGTATTTTGCTTGTTTTTGTTTTCACAAATTGTTCTGGTTAATAGACTTCATATGATTTACTCTTTGAAGCTTAAAGTTCGAGCTAATAGACTGTAAACAATTATTAGACTCACAATTAATTGCAGACTAATGGATTATTAGATTAAAATGAGTTCCAATCGATTAACTAATGTCCACCCTTAGACCTTGTTTTAGTGCTGTACTTTGGCCGCCGTCCAGCAGAGGGCGCCGCTCTTCGTCCTTAAAGAGAGACCTTAATGCAGAAATGAAGATGGCGACTGTCCCGGAACCGGAAAGAGAAACATTCCGAACAGAGTTCGGTGTTGGATGGAAATGAACTTTATTCGGTTCTGTTCCTTCAGCTTCATTCAGACGAACTGCGGAAACTTTTCAACCAGCAGCTGCGAAGACGGAAAGTTTCAGTTATTTCATTTTTCTATTCAGCAAAAGCTAGGAGGTTACTGTTTAATTATACATGTTAAAGTGTTCTAATAATGTGAGAAAACAACGATTTTCTGTTTATTCAGTCAGTAAATTCAAATGTTATGTTTTAATTTCTGCATATTGTGAAAAATGTAACCCTTTGTGTTCTGGAGAGACGGCTGGCCGTTTGGATACAAGAGAAAATTACAATTTTTAAGAAAATGGCCGCTTGTCAGTTAAACCTTAATCGATTGATAAGCTTAATCAACTTTAGATTAATTCATTAATCGATAACTTGCATCCATAAAACGAAGATAACAGTAAATACAATGACACAGCTATTAAGCAAACTTATCTTAAATGAAATCAAATATTCCTGAGCTACTCTGAAAGAGGGAGCCTTGGTTTTAGATTCTTTCAAATTGAGGACAAAAGGCCCGACTGATGAACTTCAAAACATCCACAGGTGCGATGAGCCGGAAACAGCCGGGAGGTCAGAGGTGACAGAATCAAGGCTTTGAGACGGACTTCAGAAATAGCTGGAGTGCCTCAAAAATTATACATGCATGCAGCTACAGTTAACTGTGAAATAAACCTAAATTCAATATCTCAGTTTTTAAACCTGTTTTAAATATTTTGTTTCTGTTTTACAAAATTCTATTTTAGCTATTCCTATAAAATAAATTCACCTTCAGCATTTTTCAATTCAGATTCACAAACATTTTATTTATTCAAAAGGAAATTAAATGTTGTCTCATTTAATTCAAATATCTTATATAATATCTGTGGCGGTGATGCTGTAGGCAGAACGGATCTCTGGTAGCAGTCAGTCTTACAGCGACTCTGAGGAGGCCTCTGACTGAAGCTGCTTCTGCATGATTCTTGATGCTAACAGCTCATTTCTCACTAACTAGACGACCCTTTTTGTGTTTACGCTACAGATGTGGGCAAAATTTTATGATATTCCACTAATGTTAAAAAAAACAATTTTGTAATTGCAGAGTTTATGTAAGTTATTAAATTACATGCGAATAAGATTAACACAATAAGTCATTAAAAAACAGCAGCACCATCCTTCCCCCACTTCCTGTCATTTTCTTCTTCGTAGTTTCCACCAGTAGTAACGTCCAGTTACCGGTCATGTGACTCGTGATGCGAATAAACTGTTTCTATTGCAGTTTAGCAAAATACGCCAATTCTGATCACAGCCAGAAAATAAAACATCTTGTCGTAGTGCAAAACTTTGATCAAAAATCGGGACCATGTTACAGTCAGTGGAAACAGCTCCTGCTACTCCACCTCGTTTGCTTCTGCACCAGTTTTTAAACTTCTGACTCAGAGAAACTTCAAATCTGTTTCAGCTCCTCGGGACTTGGGGTCAAAGTTCAGCGAAAACTCCAGCTTTTCAGATGCTAATAAGATGCTGTTTGTAAGAACAACACTGTTGTCGCGGTGACGAGGTGTGAGCGCAGCGTCGTCGTCGCGGTGACGACGTGTGAGCGCAGCGTCGTCATTGTGGTGACGTGTGACCGCAGCGTCGTCATCTAAGTGACGAGGTGTGAGCGCAGCGCGTCGTCGCGGTGACGAGGTGTGAGCGCAGCGCGTCGTCGCGGTGACGAGGTGTGAGCGCAGCGTCGTCGTCGCGGTGACGAGGTGTGAGCGCAGCGTCGTCGTCGCGGTGACGACGTGTGAGCGCTGTCTGACAGTTGGAGTTGAATCCCTCCAGCATCTAAACCAGACGGGATTTTTATCCAAACATGCAGAAACATTTTGATCAAAATAATTAACAAAAATTTGCTTTGATGGCAGCAGGAGAAAAATCAGTTTATGCCTTTTTACAGTGAACAGTTTAATGTAACTTGTTTTAACAAACAAAAACTTTATCTTACTGCAGCATTGTTAGTTGGACATCATGAGGCAAAGTTAATCTTGGACAAACTTTTTGCATTAATAATCTTTTTTTATGTCACCAAAACGAAAATGTTTTGGTGATTTGTGAAATATTAAACCAACACTTTAATGTTAACCATCCTTTTAAATAAAAATCATTTAGTTCTTACTTTTAAACACATTTCAATTTTAACATTTCAATTAAGCGGTTTCTGTTACAGTTAGTGACATAAAGTTTATTAAATAAAATTTTAAGCTTATTGCCCCTATAAACATATTTAACACTTACATCACAAATGCATACACTATGTTTCTATGTTTAGAAATTCCTTAAACAATTCACAATAATTCAACGGGAAATCTGCTCTACTGCCAGCTTTGGGTTTTAATAAATTTATTTTATTTGCTTCCAATGAAAAAGTTGTGGCACACAAATTAAAAATAACAAAATAGGAAAATCATTTGCAAATTCTGTAATTTATCATCAAACAAAAGTTAAAATCAGTTAAAATACCTCTATTCACACGTTAAAAACAAAAATGTACCGTAAATTAGAGTGAATGTTTTTAAGGCGTTATGTTCAGTCTGAAATAAAACAAAAATCAGAATCACTTTATTAAGACAAAGTGATTCTGAAATGAATCAAAACAGATTCAGTCACATATATTTAAACTCAGTATGAATGTATATTAATGCATAAATATTTGAACTAATCAAATATTCACAGATTCACTTTATTGGACTTTAACAAAGTGCTAAATGTTTACCCCGGATCAATGATGTCATCTGGGCGCGATGACATCACTGATCTACAGAAGGAGATCATTGGCGAAAGAAAAAGAGATTTCCCAAAAATTAAATGTTTTAAACTCCCAAATTTGATTAATCAATCAAATGGATTGATCGGCAGCTGTGTGACGATCTGCTGATAAATCAATGGAACTGAATCAGTTTTCAGGTGTTGCTGTTGCAGATCCGCCTCCTCGGCGCTGAGGTCGGATCTAAAGTTTTCAAGTTTCCTCTCTAGCCGACAAACATGTGGGGCTTGATGGGCGCCAGCAGGTTCTCGCCGTCCACGCTGTTGGCGTCGATGGCGGAAGCCGAGGAGGCCTTGGTGTCCAGAGGATACCTGTCCAGGATGTGGCGAACGTCCCGCCGGACGCCGTCAGTCCAGGTCAGGAGGTCTGCCTGCAGGTTGAGCGCCGCCGCCGTCACGGCCTCCTGCCGGGCGCTCAAACCCGACAGCAGCTGCAGGTTGTGGCTGAGCCGGGCCAGAACCGGGCCGGCGGCACCGCTGACTCCGGGTCCGCCGTCGGGCCGTCCGTCCTCCGAGCCGCTGCATCGGGGCGAGGAGTGACCCGACATGTGGCGCTCAAACTCATCTGGGGAAAGGTTGAGAGACTGAGCGTCCAGCTTCTCGATGAAGGCCACGGCACAGCACTGCAACACAGATACAGCCGTTAGCTCTCCGCCGTCCGCAGCTAGCTTCAGCCGCTAACTAGCTGTAGAGGCGCTAACTAGCTACTGTGCTAACTAGCTGCCATTGCTAACCAGCCTTCTGATGCAGAGTTTCCTCTGGTCTGAACAGGAAGTGATGGGCGCCATCTTGGTAGGTAAAGCATGGCGGAGCCGCGGCTTCCTGACCAACTGGTAAAAAATCTGCTGACACGTTTAAATCTGTCTAAGCAGCAAACATGAATTTAAGTTGATTTTATTTACAGTTTCACTGGATCCTGTTCTGGATGAATCTGAACTGTAACTTATGAACTCAGTTCCAGTTCACTGAACCGAACAGATTCAGTTTCGAGTGAGGAGTGAAGCAGACCAGGTTGGTGAAGTAGTATCCGTCCTCTCCGGTCATCAGCCGGCTCGGGTTGCAGAAGCGGGTGATGTACTGGATGTTGGACTGCAGTCGCGGCGGGTTGGCCTTCAGCACGATGTAGATGAGCGCCGGCAGGAAGTCGTCGGCAGACGCTGGCTCGTTCTTGGTGATCCTGATGGCGCTGAAGATGTGTTTGCTGCAGCGAGTGATGCAGGCCAGCTTGTCCCGCGGAACGCGCTTTGAGTCCATCTCGATGATGTCTGCAACCAGACCACAGGTTTCCCTGCCTTCAGTAGCAACGATGTCACCATGGTTACCGCTTATTAAAACTGATCATTATGATTTACAGCCATTTAACAAACAACCCCGTCACATTAAACTGGAACAGAGAGGAAAGGGTTACGAATGTAAACCGTAATATCTGCAAAACGAGCCGTAAAGTTCTAGAAATAATCCTAATTATTTAATTGGCTAATGGAATCGTTGTTTCTCACCTGTTATGGCTCTGACCACGTTCTCTGACACTTCGGCCGTTTCTTCCTCCATGGACACACACAGCATCTGGACGGTGACCCAGTGCAGCGCCCTGCAGACACACGATGCTAACCGCGTCAGGCTAACGGCTCAATGCAGCGCCCCCTGGGGGATAACAAGGCTCAGCACAGTGCGTCCCCCGAGGGTGAAGCGTCACCCCGGGGACGCTGACATGCAGTGTGCAGCTGCTCTCATGTAGAAACACAGAGCTGAGCTTTGGGTAACAAAATGCAGGCAGAAACTTTCAGACGGAGTTTCCTGAGACGAACACAAGTTTCACACATGACGTGATGAAGGTGATACTGAGAGTGATGAAGAGCTGACCTGATCCGGTCCTGGGTTGCCAGGTCCTTCTTCTCGTCGTCCGTGGTTTCAGGGCAGAAGACGCTCTTGTACAGGCGGGTCATGATGTATTTCTCCACCTGGTCCATCACCTGATCCACAGACTCTGACGACCCTGTTGAGAAACCCAGTGAGACGCTGCTGCTGCCACCTGGTGGCTGGCTCAGGTCACGCTGATTCATTCATCTAGAATAATTACCAGGTAGCGCTGCTGCGCTAACCTTTAAAGTGGCTCATGAGGCGGTCGGCCAAACTCTGGTAGAAATCCTGGACGCACTCCGACAGCTCGTCTGCTCCCAGGTCCTGTCCAGAGCAAACAGAACAGCTAGTGGCTAACGCAGCTAGCCACTAACAGCTAACACTGAACACACAGAACTACAGTCACACTAATAGCTAGCGGCTAACGTTAAGCACACACAGTCACGCTAAGAGCTACCGGCTAACGTTAAGCACACACAGTCACGCTAATAGCTAGCGGCTAACGTTAAGCACACAGTCACGCTAATAGCTAGCGGCTAACGTTAAGCACACAGTCACTTATTGCCTCTTTAAAAGAACCCTAAACAGACTTTTCATTAAACTCATTTCTATTTTTAAAGTTTTTTTATTGATCTGATCAGATTTGAACCTATTAATTGGATTAATAGTGATAATCACAATTATTCATTATTATTCGTGGATAATAATTATTCAAAGAATCATGAACTAACTTAGTAATCATAGCTCGTTAGTAAAATAATTTGTAGCCATTATAATAATTGGGTCAGATGTAATATTGTTTTATTTAACTATCAGTGAAATAATAAACAAACATCCATCTGTATGAAATTTCCTGAAAATAAATGTCCAATACCATTCTGACTAACTGATTGACTGATTGATTGGTTGACTGGCGGATTGACTGGTTGGTTGGCAGCTCAGCGATCCGTCCTCACCTTCTTGCTGGACATGCTGACCAGGAAGGCCCGGCACTGCTTGTGGATCTCTCTGCCGGGTTTATGAAGGTTCTTCAAGAACTCCACGAAGTCTTTGGACACCTGGTCGGCGTCGAAGCTGGCGCGGCGGCTGATGGACGGAGACGCCGACTTTCCCTCCGGAGGCTCTGATCAGAAAAAGGGATTATCATTCAGACTTTTCTGTAATTGGCTGAAAGAATTAGTAGCATTAGTAGCAACTAATCATAATAAATCAATTATTAAAATAATCAACTAATTTATTCATAGATTAATTAACTGCAGAATAAAACAGAAATAAAAACAAACCCAACTGAACCAGAAATTAAAAGAATTATGAAGTCTGTAAACAAAAAATATTCACCATCAGATGGAAATTATTCTGCTACTTTTAATTTATCATTGATTAATTGCTTATTGCAGCAAGTTTAGCTGTAAAACAGTTATCAAACAAGATGGCCGCCCCGGGTGATGACATCACCCTGAGCTACAGAAACCCAAAGAGTTCATGGTGGAAAATAAATCCAAATTTTCCAGAAATTAAATCTCTCTAAACCAATTTATCACCTAAACTGTGATCAATTGGCAAAATCGATTTATTGCCCCGTTTGTATCATGCTGTGAAAATAAAAAGTTTAAAAATGGAGGCGATCCAATCAGACGCAGACAGGCGAAGCGAGCAGCACCTTTCTTAGCGGCGGTTCGAGACGAAGGGCTGAAGAACTTCTTCACCGTTGTCACTTTGCGAGTTTTCTCGTTGGTTTTCTTCTCCTCAAACTTTGAGAACGGGGTGAGCGCGGCGTGACCTGCGGCGTGACCCGGTGCAGCCGGGCCGTGCGCCACGTGGCTGCTGGCGTACGCCTCCTCCTCCTCTCTCTGCAACCTGCGGCGGGGAAACGTTGAGCCAGGCGCACTGAGCTGAAACGGCGGCCATGTTCGGCGGCTGCTCTTACTTTTCCGCCAAGGCCCAGTCGTCCTGGATCTGCTTCTGCCGGACCCGCTGGTACTCCTCCCGCCAGCACTTGGAGCACAGGCCCTGCCATGCGGCGTTGCCATAGTAACCGCATCCTTTTTTGCACAGCAGGTCCGACTGGTCGACGTGGATGCCCCGCCGCTCTGTCCGCTGACTCATGATGGCCTGGAGAGGAAAACGCTCCGCTTGTTTGGTTGGTTTGTGTCTCAATTTGAACTAAAACGTTCTTCATTAACTTCCTCTGCTGGAAAGAAACACAAACACTGAAACTCATCAATAAATGACTGAACTTCCCTTCACAGAGCTTCTTCTTCTGCAGTTACAATCTGAACTTCAGCCAGTGGAGTCTGTCGATTCTAGTCATTCAGGTTATCTTAGACATTTTGAAGAAATTTATTTTTGTTTTAAAAACTTGCTCCTTTTATTTGCGTTTAGTCCCATGTTTCTGTGCTTTTCTTTTACCTTGATCTAGTTTTATTCCACTACATGATACTGAATGTTCATTAATTTATCAAATTAATGAAAAGAGGAGAGTGTTGCTGTACTGCCATCTAGCGGTGAATGTGTAGATTGCGGCTTGTTTGAACGATCACGTTTTGTTCAAACCATCTTTAGGACAAAATCTAGTTTTTATTCTCTTCCCTCCTCTTTTTGCCAAGTTGACATTGGAAAACGTTGACGGAAATGAATAAATGAAAAAGTAAGTTCCTCAAGTAGTGAACAGTTTTAGTCTAAAATGCCTGTTTTGTTTTAGGAAGTGACGAACAGAGGAAGAAATGGAAACGCCTGAATCTAAGGAATCTAAGAGAAATTATCTATTTCTTTAAATTCCTGCTTAATCGGCTGTTTACTGTTCCGGTTCCACTGAGTTCAGAAGATTTTGTTTAATTTGATTAACTATGTAGCTGATTCAGCTTCTCTGATTTCTTTGCTTTTATTGAAATTATTTCTCTAAACTACTTTGTTTAAAATACATACTTTGTAGTTAATATCCTCTGTTATGTTCTAGACAGTACACAGTATGAATGAAATTATTCTTAACATTTATCTAAAATAATTGTTATTGATAAAGTCCAGCACCACTGATTTTGTATTAATTGAGTAATTTTACACTCCTGCAACATAAAATGTTTATTTTAAAGCTGAAAATAAATAAAGTTCATATAAATAACATCACTTTGTCAAAAACGGTCCAGATGATTGAGGCACCTAAGATTTGTTTTGTTATTCTCCGGACACTTTCAAAATGACATAAAATGATGTTTCTTCTTCTGTTCTCTATGATAAGAGTTAGGATAGAAAACATGTAACATCAACTAAAGCCCTGCTAGTCAGAAGAGTTAAAATGGGGTTAAATCCACCTGTTTGCTCCCACAAGGGTAATTAATGAAAATGTTATTAAAGCACTTAGCGTCTTTATAATCGCGTGATTTAGTCAATAAATGATCCATTTAAACTGGAGAGATCAGAATTTACAGCTTTAGCTGCGATCTGCTGGACTTTAAGGACTTCTGTTGTAACTCAGTTAACTTTATTACACTTTGTTGATAACCTGTGTGAATAAACGTATATCCTTCATATATCTGTGTCTTCATTAATTTGCTCGTCTTACATATTTCCTACAAACTGCGGGAGTTTAGGCGGCTAACAGATTTAGCTCTGATTTAGCAGCTATTAAAGAGTCCTGACGGAGCCTAATGGACTCCCCTTTAAGGCCGAATACTTACATTTTGTGGGGATTAAAATGTTATAAACCCGTTGATCCGCTTGGCTTCTCACCTGTTATGTTTTCACCGAGAGAAATTGAACGAACCAACTCCCCCTCTGCGTCCCCGACCGATGACGGGGCACGCTTCGAAGAGGCGCGCAATGACGTCATCACGTTGGGCGAAGCAAGTCCGTTGGGTTCTGGCCAAGAAACTGTTTATCGGTCAAAGCAGCTTCACAAATACGAGTTTTAAAACTAATCAGTGTTTAGTGGCTGCGAGTGTTGGTGATTTTCTTGTGTTTGGTGATTTAAGGTCCAATTTTTAAACGTTTGGTCAGTGACGTCACGAAACCCCAAGCAAATGATTCCGTGACGTAAAGACCGAGAAACGAAACATCAGGATATTCTGCCGGAAGTATGGCAGAATATCCTGCGGCAGAATAACAAATGTTTGTTTTTTTTACTTACAAGTAAAATATTAACAGAATTCTTTTAAATTAATTAAAATTGGGTATTGGGTTAAATCTCATTATCTAAGATTGAAATTAAAAATGTGATGAACATGTTTTGCATGGGCCATAGAAATGTCCTAACCTGTTCAACCTTTAATCAACCCTCGGTTCTAGGTCCAGGCTGTCTAATAAACAAATCGCTCTTCAGCAGGCTGGGATATCTGTGACAGATCTCTGGACTGGTTCTGATGACCTCGCTCGCCTGGGTCAAATAAACACAGATAAGCCTCATATCTCTGAGCTGGAGCTCAGTGTCTGCCATGATCCTGACGGCTCCATCTCCGTGCCTTCCTTCTGCCGCCACCGTCCAGCAGCTGTTCTCTGTGGCCCGAGATGCCGACATCGTCCCGGATATCTCCCTGGATCCGGTGCTCACCACCTTCCTGTCCCTGGACTCTGCCGCCGCCCTGCAGCACCGGTACGGCTTTCTGCAGCGCGGCATGAGCGGCGAGCAGCAGGCGGCCTTCCACCTGAATCTCACCGCCCAGCTGAGCGGCTGCAGGGTCACGAACGGAGGCGTAGGGGTCGTCGCCTTGGCCCTGTCGCTGCTGTTTGACCAGGTGGCCCAACATGTACGTCCAATATTTCATTTTTCTGATTAAATTCTTTGTTTTAGCAACAGAGTATTAAGGAGAAACCAATAACGGATAAATGTCAGAAATAAAGTTATTCATATTATGAGAATAAAGTCATAATTCATTGTATTATGATGTTATTCTTCTGTGACTTTATTCTCATTATTTTATGTTATTTTGTAATTTTCTTAGTGTGGCCTGGGACAGATTTTAGAATGGGCTTACAGTTTCGGTAGCCCAGGGCTCCAAAGATTACTTTCATAAAATGTTTTAATGAATTCATGCTTTACATTGTGTGTTATATAAAACTGATTGATTAGATGAACTCCATGAATCTTTGGAGCATTACAGCTGCAGGATCACCTACAGTAATCGGTAGGAGAGTTTTTGTGCAGCGGACTGGGCACCAAACCTGCTCCAGCCCAGTGCCACGGCCGGGTGAGTCCGGCCCTGCTGCTCTGCTGTAATGTCCATGAAGCCAAACTTTTAAAGCTGCCATCAGGTCCGCGCTGCAGCTTCACCGCGGGCATCCGAAGTTCAGAGGGTGTTCGGCGTCAGCGCCTCGTCCAGAATCGGATCGATGATCCACGGCTACCTGAGCCTCGTCCCTGCCATCGCCAACGACCAAGAGAAGATGGCGGAGGCCGCCGAGCTGTACGACGCCTGGCTCAACCTGGAGCTGATCGACCATTTTGAGAGGATGACCACCAAGAAGAGGATGAGCACAGAGGCCATGAGGCAGTGGCTGGCCGGAGCCGCGTTTCACCTACACCTGAGGATCCACCAGGTGAGCCAAACCAGGAAACGATGGAGGATAAACTCTGGTTTTCCACTTTCATTCAAACTGACACCATGTTTGTAATGAGATAAATAATCTGCACAAAGATCAATCTGCTGCTGCTGTCTGAAGAAATGGACCAAAAACCACCAATCAGAGCCAGGAGGCGGGGCTTAGTGCTGTCAATCAACCTCATGTCCTCGCTTGGAATTGAGCATGAGAGTGATTGACAGCGCTAAGCCCCGCCTCCTGACTCTGATTGGTTGTTTCTGACTGACTGGTGTATTTCTGCAGTTGTACTGGGAGCACTGGGAGGAGGCAGACGAGCTCGATCTGTTTTTTCACAGATTATCTGTGTCATAGAGTCACTACATAATAATTTTAACAAATTTGTTTCAGGTGAAAGAAGAAATAACCAGACAAATGTACTCCAAAAGCAAAACCACCTGAGGAAAAGGAAGTACCTCGCTTTTAAAAGTACTTAGAGCATTTAAGTAAAAGTACTTTCTCAATGTATTCTTTTATTCAGGAGTGTCCAAAGTGTGGTCCAGGGGCCTTTAGTGGCCCTACACTGATTGCGTGTGGCCCCTGACATCAGTTAAAGATTAAAACAAAATCTGTCCCCCAGTACAGACGTCTGATGTAGACGAAGACTTTCTATATTTAGTTAGGAAGAAATGATCACAAAGTAATATCTTACAGTAGAAAAACACAAATTACTTGTCTTTAAATAAAGATGTGATGTTTACACAAATGCTAATTTTGCTGCACACAAATCTGCTTTTAATTAATTCATAAAACTTGGCTAAATTTGGCAAGCATTTTAAAGAAACAGTGACCTGAATCTGGATTTTATTGCTCAGAAATGATCACATTTTCTTCCAATTTCCTAGAAAATTTAGAAAATTTCTTTTAAAGAGAAAAACTTACCAAACTTTTTAAAGTTTGTTTCTATAGTAATCTACACATCCCTTTCCAACAACAGATCTATTTGTTTAGTTGAAGTGGATAATTATGCCGTATTATGCTGTATTTTCCTGTATTTTGCCATATTTGGCATATTATTAGTTTTAGCCAACTTCAGGCCTGGCAGATATTGAACCAGAACTTTGATGTTTATCCCAGTTAATTAATAATTCAACAAGGAATGGTAATAAAAAGCTGCTTTTTCCTCCAGTTCTGCTTGTTTTTGGATTCAAACCTGTTGGAGATGAAAGCAGGAACAGAGTAAATCTGAATTTATTCTCCAACAGGTTCGCCTTCACTCTGTGCCGTCTGGGTCCATCGAGTCTCTGCGTCTGTCCTATAAGACGGGGTTAAATCGCCTCGTTAGCGGCTACGTCACCTATTTACGTAAAAACATTTTGGAGACTGAAGCGGGAGGAACATTGGAGCCAAAACACAGCAGCGTGGAAAACGCCAACGCCTCCAGCATCGGGAATGTGACGGCTCACCCAGCTGATGCCAAAGCCAACTCGACCGCAGGCGACCAGAGGAGCTGTGGGCAGCTTGTGGGAAGAAACGCTTCAGCGGCGCCGTGTTTCAGCCAACTGGGTCTGCTGGTCATCGAGCCGCAGAGGGAAGTCAGTCACGGCATCCGGCATCGGCCCTGTGAGTCTGCGGCCATCCAGGAGGCCCTGGTGACGCGGATCATGGAGGCGCAGGACCTGCAGCGCAACAGGAACTTCTTCCTGTATCCGGAGAAAGTCCTGCGAGGCCTGCTGAGGCAGAGGCAGCACTTTGAGCTGCGAGCGAACCGGACCGAGAGAAACGGGCTGTCCGGGTCGCCGCCGCGGAGCGTCGGCCCGACGTTTCACAGCGAAAACAACAAACTGCACATTATTCAAGCTTAAGACGACAGAGGAGCAGAGCCAAACGAAGAAAATAAAACCATACAATCAAGAGAATAAAGTCATAATGTAACCGGGTTCTGCTTCACTCCACTGTACCAGGCCGGCCCAAGTAACCCCTCGACTCTGCGTTGTGTAGTTTTTTAATGAAGACGAGGAGTTTCTGGGTGATCAGGCAGTTTATTTCCTGAATGAACACATATCGGGGTTCGAATCAGTGCGACGGCTCAGCTTCACTCAGCACACTATACAGAGAGTTATGT
>CAEFZX010020024.1:0-24040 GCA_903066825.1 Alfaro cultratus | reverse complement strand
ATATATATATATATATATATATATATATATATATATATATATATATATATATATATATATATATATATATATATAAACTGCATTCATATTAAGTGCGCAAAGGACAACTGAAATACAATAATTTCCTCCAATTTTGGTCTCACAATAGGAAAGATGAAGATGTAGCTGCAGCCATCAGCTGAAATCAGAAGTGCAGCAGGTTAAACCAGTGGTACTGTGAGGTACAGAGACAATACGAATAACTAAACCTCTGACAACAGCAGACGCTGCAAACCTGTGTGTGGGAGTTAATGCTGTGAGACGATCTGCGCTGGATGTGGCTGCTGACACTCTACAGTGACATCAACTGATAATCCATCTATGTGTCAAATCATAAATACAGAAGCAGAAAGTCATTGCAATCATTTAATCATTTTTTTTACTAATTATTTTCCAGCAGACATCATGCTGGTTTAAAGAAGAAGAAAAAAAGTAAATTACTCAGTTACTGCACTAGGGTGTCTGGTAATTTTCACCATTGTCTCCCAGCAAACTGCTCACTGTGTCTCTATGTGCCTCATGATCCATTTGAACAAATTGATGGAAAACAGTATTCAGGGGGAACAAATAACATTGAAAATGTTGTGAAATTTTTCTCAAGGACTGAGAAATGCTGAACCTTTCAGAGCAAAATCTAATAAAACATGTTTTTACACATTTTTGCCATAAAGAGTTTGTCTGCTCACCCTTTTATCAGTTAGGAAGAGCAGCACTTGTAGATTATAAGGGCTTTCTAAATGTTTTTTTGCTCTAATAAGGCAAGTAGGGTAACATCAACGCTGTACCTAAACAAAGGCAGGAACAGCGCACGCAGGATAAATTGACCGGGTTTGTTTGAGTTGTCCACTTATTCACTGTGTATTTCTTTATATGGTTTCACTGAGCAGCAGTGGTAGGAAGCCCCTGGTGAATTTTGAACAACACTTGATTGCAGCATTACTTCAATTCATCTGGGATTTATGGCTTCAGTTGAGGTATTATTTCAGCTTTTGCGATGTTAATTAGCTACTCCCAGTTGTAAACCACCTTGTTGCTATGGTTATGCATAATAACAGATAATCAAAAGTAACAAAAGGCATCAGCAGAAATTCTTCCAGCTACCTGCCATCCACAACAAAACAGAATAGTGGTCCAAAAGTGTAATTTTTCTTTCAGAAACAGAGAAATAAAAGTTTTTAAAAAGTTAAAAATTTGAAATAGTAGCTACTCCAACTCACTGTCACTTTGATCAGAGCAGTTCTAGAAATGTCCAAGTTGTTGATTTAGTTTGAAGTAAAGCATGACCCTGCTGTGCTATATTGGTACTTGATATATAGATTTATCTTGTTTTCTTGATCACCCTAACACAGATGTTTCACTGTGCCATATATGCTCCAAGTTTTCTTGCAATTGTCACACATCCCTATCAGGTTTTCATATTTCATCTGTCAAAGAAAGAAACACCATCAGTAATTTCATTAACCTAGAAGAAACAGAGGATATGATTTTCTGCATAGTCAGCTGTCCACTGCTCATTATGCATTTCGTTGCTATGTGTGTTTAATAATCCGATGGAAATCATGCTGTTAAAATTATATTAGAATCCCTCTGAGCTCAACCCAGTGCGATGTCAGAAAACATTTAGCGTTTGAATTGAAATCTGAAAAACTCAACTTCTCTCTTAGTCCCAGCAACCTTCCTACATGTGAACAGAAATACTTTCTGCTCTTGAGAGGGAGGCCCACAGTACCACACCACACACTAATCTATATGCAAGACTTCTGGGCACGTTTTACTCTTTGCGTGGAGTGGGGCTAGTTTGTTTCAACTGCATGGTCAGAGACAGGACAGCAGGTTCATTGCAGCTGTCATGCCAAAAGTGTCACAATAAATTGTGACACTGGCAATTTATAAAGCTGGTAACACAGTTTGAGCATGGGTAGATTGACTATAGACCAGCATGGCCAGTCACCATTAATCCATGATCACAGTCATGGTCAAGCCAAACAGGTGTGCGCACAAGTTATCACTGCTGCATCCACCTTAATAGAAAGCCACAATCCAAACCATGAAAGTTGCTCAAAACAATCTGGAATGTATTCAGGTGTGAAAGGGTGCTGGGGGGTTATCAGCTACTCAATTACTCATCTAAGACACTGGGAGAGAAATCACCGGCCATCTGTGCAAAATATACACACACATTTTACCAGAGACATTAGGCAAGGCAATTTTATTTATATAGCACCTTTCAGCCAAACACAATTTAAAGTGCTTGTACAAGGGAGCCAAAAACAACACACAAGAAGATAGTAATAAAAAAAGAAATATATATATATATAAAATAATAATAAATAAAAATAAAAGTAGAAGTAAAAGCAAATAAAAGGTCAAGCAGATTAAAAATAGACAAAGTAAACATAAAAATTTTAAATATAGTGAATGAGCAGAGGATCTCTTACAATGAGCAGGAAGCTTATTCCAGAGTGTTGGAGCATAAAAACTAAAAGCTGCTTCACCATGTTTAGTTCTGACTCTCTGTACAGTTAATAGGTTTGATTCTGATAATCTTAAAGGTCTGAGTGATATATATGGTTGTAGAAGATCAGAAATGTAGTCTGGGTTTCTAATATGAAGTCCTTTTTAAACTATTAAGGAGATTTTAAATTCAATTCTTTGAGCATTAGATAATGCTGTTGCCTGCTGACAGGTAACAAGACCTTTCTGGTGAAGAGACCTTCATAACAGGAGACACGGTGTTTCTCCTGTTTGTGTCCTCCTGATTTCCACAATGCTTTTGTGTTGCAAAGCCACTTTTCTTATTCAGTGTAAGATCTTTCAGGGCAGAGTGAGAAAACAGAAAAGCGAGAGAGTTATGCCATATGAGTGAGAGGTGGTAACCCTAAGGCCTTTGCTCCTGTTTCTAGTCTTCTGCTGCCTCCATCGGCTTTTCTTTGAGCGTTGTCTTGTTTTTGACTCCACCCATCTTCACATCAACTCTAATATCACTTTGGGATCAATAAAGTATCTTTGAATTTGACCAGTTAAAGAGAAGCATCTCCAGAATGATGCCATCACGATTTGTTTTCACAGTTTGGATGCCGTGATAACTTCTTGACATAGAATTTCCTTCGTTTTCATCCAGAATTGCAAGATTTTTAGAATCCCAAACTCCCTGACTAATGTTCTCCTGGCCTGGTTGGTTAGTTTAGGTAGACGTCCATGTCTTGGTAGTTCCAGTTTGTCCATCCCCTCTGCATGTTCAGAAGATGGATTGAACAGAGCCCTGTGAGATTTTAAACTGGGCTATTGTTTTAGAACCAGACCCAGTTTAAACTATCTACTCTAATGTTCCTGTAGGTGGCTGTTCTGTTATCCTGTCAAATAAAGTCAAATCTTATTTTGAAATTTTCAGTAAAGTCATTCCATTTATTGACAGTGAACCCTATTTTCATACAAGGTTGTTGATAACAAATGGATTGTTATTTTTAATATATGTACACAATCGTTTGACAGGTCTTGTGCCTTCGGTGCCACAGCATATCAGCATGTTTCTGTCTGATCACAAATAATGAAAGCACCGCTGCTCCAAAGCAAACCGGCTAACGGTAAGCAAGAGTAATAAAGCAGAGCAAGAGTAATAAAGCAGAGCAGTTAACAGTCAGAAAGCCTTCTGCAAGGTGAGGTTTTTTCCTCACCCTGCAGGAAGTCCCATGTCATTCCACAAACAAGGTCTGCTTGTCTACAGCACTGCTTTCTCTTCCTCTTCAATACTACGTGTGGATTTGCAAGGATAAAGTAAACAGTTAGAAGGGATATTTCGATGGAGCATTAAAGATCAGTTATCTGTGTTTGTTCTCTGTCACAGCCTTGGCCTTAGGAGGGCAAACACCAGCAGCACTCTGGCTCACTGCATAAACAGTTTGTAAGGAGAGAGATGTGTGGATTGGAACCTCTGAGGATATTTTACTGATTCCATGTTCATTCTCTTATTGTTCATTGTAAAGCAGGAGTGCATTGCCCTTGGAATGCAACAGGCTTCCAAATCCAAGCAGTTTTTTTAAGTCCTGTTTTTTTTTTTTTTTTTTAATTAAGCTCTCACAGATAACTATTACTTGATTTTATGTATGAAAAATTGACTTTTAACTGCTTTCATCAACTCCTGCTATGCTGTGCATTATATTTTGTGATAATATTGCAGATTTATAATATACTTTTAATGTTATAGTATATATATATTTAACAACTACAACCTGACGACAGATGAAGAATGAGGACAGTTCAAAAATGTCCCCAAAAATCCAAACTGATGTTATATTTATGTCTGTGAATTCTTAATGTAAATTTGTACTACTACAACAATGTAGTTCAACTTCATCTTGAAATCAGAATCATTGGGGTCAGTAAATTGTTAAGAAGGGAAGTTTTCCAAGCCTGGAAGAGTTTGTAGGAAAGGATTTACTGTCAGACAGAAGACATAGCTCAAAAGTGCTGAGGAATTACCGAGTCATCAGTTCTGCAACATGTTCTTGTGATGCACAACTTCTTTCATTAGCTTTTACTGTTGGCCATAAAGCTAATGGTGAGGTTTTCAGCCCAGTCCACTATAGTTGCAGTTTTTCAGGACTGTGGGATGAACTGGGTAGTCTTGGCTATAAAACTTCAAAATACTTCAGGGATATTTTATAATGGATCGAGTTTGGCTTTTCACATTCCAATGCTTCATGAGTAAAACAGGGCATTATATTCATCTGGACTCTGAACATTCAATTATATTATTCAACTAAAAGAAGATGCATTGTTTAGGTGAGAAAACATAAAAGTGCAGTATATGTTCAAATGAAAAGAAATCAAAACTCCTCTGAAACAGCATCAAAGCGACATCAGAGACATTGTGTTAAACTAGCTTGTTTAAAACTGTGTGGTAAAATAAAGATATTGAGGACTGAGAATCACTCAATGTTTCTTTGCCAATAATGTTGGGCTGCAGCTCTGACTCATACTTCAAGAGTGCTTTTACATTTCTTTTTAAGTGAATATTCAGTCACATTTCAAAACTGACTTCCCATCCTTATTTCTATTATTGTGGAAATGTTACCTGCTGAACCGTTCCTTCGAAGCTGAATGCAACTACATGCTTCTGGCAAATATATGGCACCTATATGGCACCTACTGTATATTCTTCCTTTCCTTTCTTTTCTTCCCTCCCCCTTTCTTTATTTTCCTTTATTTCCTTTCCTTTCCTTTCTTTAATTCCCTTCCCTTGCTTTTCCTTTCCATTCCTTTCCTTTCCTTTCCTCTTTGGAATCCTATGCCCAGCATTCTTCCTCTATATATGAGGGAAAGGATGCTTCCTTACGTAGATGACAGAAATTGATTTTAAAAAATGAATATCTGAATTTATTAAGATGGCACTTGTTTCATCTTTGGCTGTTGCAATCATTTCTGTGCCCTCAAGCTCTAAAAGCAATCATAGTAGGGTCAGACTAATTGAAAGTTATATTTTTTGTATTTTTTTTTTATTGTATTGAAAATGTAAAAAAAAAAAACTTTTGATGAGAAAATATATTACAAGTTTACAAGTTGTTTTACCTTACAGCTGGCGGGTGGTGGTTTAGACTGGACTGGTTTGGTCATGTAAGAGTTGGGCTGATGTACATGAAATGCTTTGTCGTAGTGGACATTGAATGCATTTATAATAATTAGTATATGAGCATTTAATCCATATTCAGAACATTATTCTCATGGTTATTGTTAGGCTACAGGAGTAACATCAGCAAAATCTTGAGTGAAAGGTTCAGAGATTCTAGTATCTCAATTTTTTGCTTTTTGTAACTATTACACTAAATGATAATGTGACTTCACCTAAATGTTTTGAATAGTCAATCACATTATGGTTGGCAATCAATGGGAGGTACTCATTATGAAATTTCAGGAGACATATGTCAGAAAGCGTTCCTGATATCTTTATGGAAGACATCAGTTATCATGCTCAAACTTTTGTTTTATTGTTATTTTTTTGTCTGTTTGTTTTTTTAATAAAACAATATTTTATTTTTAAAAAAAACAACAACAACAAAAAAAACCCCATCTCCTTAAGACCTTGGTTTGAGAACTGATTTAAGGTTAGCTACTGGAAATATGCACAGCTCACTTCAGTTCGAATCATAGAAATGATCGCTATTTAACTGTGGAGGATATGTTTGAAATGAAAGACTTTATGAACCATAGCCTGCACAAAGACAATAAAAGGGGTTGTCTTAAGTCAGTAATTACAATGAGAACCTTGATAAAATAAGGAGAGCTTGATGAGTTCACCAGAATTGACAGATGATTAGATTTCTGAGTAACCAGAAAACCAAAACCAGATATCTGCATTGCATGAATTAAAAGATATATTATATATTATTTTCTTTATTTTTGACATAAAACTGAATAGAATCTTTCCATTTTATGATTTCAGATACCAAAGATATTTCTGGACAAAGATCCTAGAGGTTATTTTTGGAATTTACTGGACCCTGGAAAAAGTGTGTAATAAAAAAACATTATATAAAGTCCTGCAGATTTGAGGCTGACAGTGTCATTTCTGTTTTGACCCACCATGTTGCTGACCTGCACCAACATGACCACGTCAGTAGACATCAGTAGTTTAACTTCAGTGGATTAGAGAACATCAATGTGGTTCAATTTGAATATGCAGCCATTTATTTCAGTCACTCTATCACTAAGAAACATGTTATATTGATTAATCACAGACAGACTAATGTTTCCAAACATTTATTTCAGTTAGTTATGGTGATTTCCTACAGTAAATGAAAGGATGACATATAAAATTAGATTGTTGATTCAGACAATGTTCCTATTTAAACCTTTTTAAGGTACATACTAAAGATTTAAATCTTTACCAGAAATGTCTATTATTTCTGGTTAAGCCAATATGTGCTTTTTGTTCAATCAGTCATGATCTCCAAAAGGAAATATTAGACTGTGGCATTTCTATGTTACTAGACCTTCAGGACCTTTTATTAAAATATTTTAACTGCATACATGTGTCTGAGTGTGTATATGGAATTATAAGCTGCCATTAATTAGAGAAGTTCACACAAGAAATTAAAACTTTTGCACCTGATTTTTGTTTCCAATGATAACTGTTGCTGAATGTTTTAATGTGATCATACTGCTCTGGATGAAAGAACTGTTCATATGAATCATTAACAGCATAAAATGAATATAAGATTTATCCACGATGACTGTCAACCTCTACTACAGTCTGCTAGATTGCATTCCAAAATTTAAGACTGGAATCCTTTAGCATGGTCTGTAAAATCCCATGCTGTTTTATGAAATGATGATTTGATGTCTTTCTGGCTGTTGCTAAGATTATTTAAGTCTGGAACATCTATAGAGAGCTGACCTCTTACCTACTAAAAACTCCCTGTCTGTTCTTGTTCAGTGCAGTGAAAGCAGCAGCATACATCTTCTTGCATTTTGCCATGGAAGCCTTAACTTTGTTCAGTTATGATGAGTGAGACTGTTTACTTTTTTAATCTTTGCATCCATGCTGGGAGAGGCAGCATGTTATCACTCCTTTGATCACTCCATGCCTGCTGGCTCTAAAAGCATTCTCACCAATCATGACCATGGGAAAAACATCTACTCATTTTCTTAATGCCACAATCTGCTGACTTTTAGTCACACTTTGGTGCTTTTACAACTGAAAAGCCACACTTGTGGACTTATCAGGGCTTAATTTGCCCGAAAACAATCTTTTCCTGTTAGCCTTAGAAACGACACCATCTGTGTCTTCATGGATAAAGCAGGTGTCAAGACACGCCTTTCAGCTTGATGACCATCAGTAACAACGAGAGTCAGAATTTAACAAGAATGCTCAAGGTGACCTTGAGTCAGTGAGTTGAAACACTGTGCTGCTTTCATTTGTTTGAAAGGACCAGAGAGGTTGCCCTCTCCACACTTATTTCATTGGACCACCAGTGGCAGGTGACATTGCTGCCTCACATGCATACAAATGTCACAGTGAGCAGGTGTATTCCTGTGGAGAAACTATTCAATATTCTACTAATTCCTCTCTTTAATCTGTGTTTCGGAAGGGTTTGTTCTCCTTTCCTCCAACATCCCTCACTCTCATTTCCAACCTGGCTGGGGCTTTTCTTTGCAGAGCATTCCATCATGCAAAGAACTTAGCATGACCTTTCAGTTAACCTTTTCTGAAGAATGAAAAAACAGCCTTTATGTTTCCACAGGGTTGGGATTTTTGCATCCTTATACCAACAGTAATGTTTTAAGTCAGTATAATAAATAAATACCTCATATGCTCTGGCAGGAAATGTGATATAGCTAGAAAACATTGTTTTATTGTTAAGACTGACGCATAATAATATGACTTACACAACTGTCAGACACAGAGTTTGATGTCAGAATACATTTGCTGCAGGTACAATCTGTTCATTCAGAATTTACCATTCCAAAAGCAATTACACAGAATACTCTCTTCTCTGAATGGTACAAAGACATTTTGTGAAAGAGTAAACTACCACAATTACTGTACTGGAAAATAAGGTAGCCTGGAGAGTCTCTTAAGGTGTGTCTTAAGGTGTAGCTTTGCAATTTAAAAAGAAGATAATTTGTGAGTTTGTGTTGTTTTGAAATGAAATCGTTTTCACCATTTAAAGTTTCTCAAATTAGAGCACACAAGCATGCCAAGAAAACTACCATTCTCCACATGTGTTCTTCCACTTCTTCATGCAAAAACTGAAGAGTATTCAGTAACAGAGTCAGTTTAGAATTATCAATATTATTTCTTTTTGCTAAATGCCAATAACAGAACATGTCAGAGATTTATTTCTTAATGTCTTCAGCATTACAAGTGTATACAGAAGAGCTTTCTAGTATATTTTCTTATTTTCCCACTGAACAGCAGACCACAGCAGTGTCTGTTTTAAACCATGAACCTCTTCAAGCTAAAACAGCTCCACACAGCACACAGTCCCTTGTCACTTCTTCTATTTCACAAAAAATCCAATAGTGTTTTAATTCAATTAGTAAAGAGTTAACAAAAGTAATTGTAACATCCCATCGGTAGTGGAATATCTGTCTCCTCAGGACTATGGGCAGGCCTCCAGTGAATTGGTAATGATTTTCCTGACTGGAGTGGAAGAGAATAGCCTGAGGACTTGGCCTGAGATAAGGACAAGTAATGATCTTTGGCCAGTGAGTGAGACATGCTGTGGCCGTTTCCACTCTTGTGGTCTAATTCTGCATTCCAACAAATGCTCTGCATGGAGTCATTGCCCCACTCAAGGATGTGTGCTGGAAGTCCCACCGAGGGAGACTAAAGCTCAGTGTCTGGGATGTGCTGGGAAGTTCCTTAGGGGAAGCAAGTGCTGTCTTCCACTATGGCATTTAAAAAGGCCAGTCTTTCATTCTGGTAAGGGGAGGGGAAGAGAGGATATGGAGGGTGGGGAGGAGGTGAAGGGGCTTCCTGGCTGTGTCTGCAGGACCGTAACAGATGGCCAACTGGACAGCCACAATGGGGCCTTCTGGTACCATCCTCATGCTACATATGCTTCACCCTCCGGCTATGACTTCCTAGAGATTGGAATTTCTCACAATTTTTCACAGCCGTCACCATGACTACACAGCCCTTAATGGCTGAACAGACTTCAGCATGGATCAGCACAAACACACAGCAGCATTAACAACCTCTTCAAAGCGTAAATCACCATATGTGAAGGAGTTTAAAGCTGGTTGTTGGTTATTTGTTTAAGAGACTTAACACAAACATGGATAGTGAACAGCTGCGATAATTGCCTTTCACTATTTGTTCACTTTCTGATTTCTTGTATTCAGATGATTAATTGAATTTCTTTCTATTTATGACAGAATAATCAGGGGCATTTCCAAACAATGCTGAGCAGTCATCTGGAGAATCCTAATGCAGCAGTGGGGCTGCTTTGTTCAAATGATAAACCCTCTCTGATTTGTGGAATACTTTGAGGGCAAACACAATTGATTTTATTGTTATCAAAATGGTTCTGTGGCGTGTGGTCAATGAACTACTAAGGCAAGTGGACAGAACAGAGAGCATAAGTGCTTTGGAGGAATTTAACCAGGATCACAAAATCATCATTCAAGCCAAATCCATCCATTTACATTCAAGGCAAAAACACAAAGTTTGATCAACTTTTAAAGAATTACGATATCATACAACTGTTAGGGAGTAGTAGGAGAATGACTGTGTAGCATGTTTTCCAATGACATTGCGTGAACAAACTTATTCATGTGTGATTTTAATTGTTTCTGATTTATTAAAAACACAGAAATTGGAAAAAATGTGTTTTGTTGACAAGCGGAATACTTACAAATTTTTGCACACATCTGAAACAGCTGGTGTTGAAGGTATGGCAATGAGATGCACAACCATTATTCAGGAATGCCATTGAGCATTGAAAGAAAAAGAGGAAGTGGACAGAGATTAAAACGATACGGCCATTCTAAACCTGACCATCACACTAACGCTCTGCTGCATAAGAAATATGGTTGCAACAGACAAGTACAGAGGTCACTGATTTCATGATCACTATTCAAATCTTGCACCTGCAGTGACTTTCTGGATCAAAGACAATTGGCAGCTGGTAAAACTGCTTAATCTTTTATCTTTATATTTTGGTCAGACACATGACTAATTACAAAGAAACAACACAAACACAGCTGCTCATTATCAGCATTCTGTTGTTCTAACACTCCGTTCTCAGGGGAAAGTAAACCGTGGCATCTCTATGCCCTTGCCAATACTTTGTGAAACAAACAAAGTTGTGAAGCAGAACTAGGAACTAATTTCATTAGCGGCTGCCATTTGTGACTGATTACAGGGTGTTCTCAGTGGCGGGCAAGGAGGTCTAAGGTTCTATGAGGTTAATAACCAGTAACAATCAATTACTCACCCAATTTGATATGATCAATGGGGTTTCCAATCAGACAGACAAGAAGACGAGGTGAAGAATACAATAAAACCTCAAACATGCTGAGCAATGAGCAACAACTGAGCTGCACATCCATGTTTTATTCTAGAAGTTTTATCTATGAAGAATGCACTGTATCACAATGCACATCAGGGTGATAGTCTGAAAAAGAACCCATGCTCCTCAAATTGTTTCACCATTTTGTCACTTTACAGCCACAAACCTAAATGTGTTTTCTATGGAGTTTCATGTGAAAAACCAATATAAAGTGGTCTAAAATGGTGAAGTTGAAAAGAAAGAAAACATAATTTTTAACCTTTTAAACCAATACAATCTGAAAAGTATGATTGGGATTTGTATTCAGCCTTCCAGAACAAAACCACTTCTCCATGCAATAACAACTAAAAGTCATTCAGGGTATCTGTCTTTGGGTACATAAGAAACAATGAAATATTTGTTCACTCTTCTTTGCAAAATAACTGGAAGCGCACTCAAATCAGATGAAGAACATCTGTTAACTGGAATGTTGAAGTCTTGCTGGAAATTCTCATTGACTTTCAGTCCAGATTTCATTCACTCTGCCTGCATGCTTAGAGTGGTTATCCTGCTGAAGGATGAACGTCTCCCCCTGACCCCCTAGTCTTAAGTCTTCTGTAACAGGTTTTCTTCCAGGATTGTCCTGAATTAGCACCAAGCATCTTCCCATCAACTCTGACCAGCTTCCCTTTACCAGCTGAAGAAAGCATGAGGATGCCACCACCATATGCTGTGGTTTGTTCCAGGTATTGTCCTGTGTCAGAAAAACCAAGAGTTTTTTTTCTGGGACAGTGATGTCCAGTGTCTGACCTGTCCTTGGTCTTCACAATGTTGTTTCTTCACTAACTTTATCTAACCAACTTCTAGATTTGATTTCTGAGCATAAAAGTAAAGTGGGATAAATATATGTCAACTACACTGTTCAGATTTTTATTCTAATAAAGGTGTTTTTAAAATGATCATTTTAATTCCCCTTTCCAGTAATTGCATTATGCTAGTGTTTAGTATCCAAATTAAATACATTGAAGTTTGTGATGCTATTAATGTGAGAAAATATTAAATGTTTCTTAGGTCTGAAAATTCTCGGATGGCAGCTAAAAATCATTTATAAACACAGGATTGGAAGATATTTGAGCAGATACAGCACGATAAGAAACAGATCAAACTAAATTCATCAGCAGAATAAATCATGCTCCATGTGCATTGTCAAAAAAACACTGTACACAATTGATATTTTAATTAGTGCCACTGGTAGGGCTTTGTGTATTTCCATGCATCTCCATCTCTGTGATCACTGATATTTTTAATGATATCTAAACCTCTGTCCCACTATTATTCACACAACAGAGAGTCTGGGCTTGTTATCTGAGGTGGCTTAGTCTCATGTCAAATGTAAAAAATATTCTTTCCTTTCTTTATTCCAATCACCATTCATTTTGAAGGAACTTGTATCACCAAAGCCTTCAGAATCCTTGTAGGCTTCTATGTCTAAGGAGATAGAAGGCTTCTATCTCTAGATATCCTTAACCCCTGGGTGCTGGGTTAGATATTCATAACCCTAAAGATGTATATTAGTGAAACCAACAAATGCACAGGTAAAAAGACACATGGTCTATGTATGTTTTTAACTGACTTTTTAAAGAGACTGCTGGGTCAATCAAACTAAAGTCCAAGTGAAGAGTTCCAGTGTATGTGGTTCAATGAACAACAGGCTTTCAGCTTAACATGAAACATCAGCAGGTCCTGATCATACATAGGACTCAAGGACCTGCCAGTGTGACGTGGTTGTAGACGTTCTCTGATATAACTGGCTGGGTGTGAAGAGCTCTGTAAGTCAGTAAAATAATCTTACTTTGCCCTCAGACATAAACCACAAGAAGTAGTATTACAAAATCCAGCATAACTCCGAGGTGCATGCGGACATTAACAATCATATTGCAATACTAGTTATGATGTCTATTTTTAAAGCCCATATGAAAACTTATTTTTCTCATTGGCATTCTGCCTAACAAACCTGATTTCACAATTTTTTTTATTGGTATTGATCTTATCAGTCTAACTACATTTTCTAAATGCTTTCTTTATCTTGTCTATTACTGATGTTCAGCACTTTGTTTCAGCTGCGGCTGGTGTTAAAGTGCTTTATAAATAAAGTTGATGATGATTTGGCTCAGACAGTTGGCAATCATTACCGCTCATGTGCCCAATGACAGCTGGTGTGTGTTACTCTCTGCCTCTGACTGAGCAAGACAGAAGCAGAAAAGAAGGAGCAAAACCACACAAACTGGAAACAAGGAACTATAGAAGGATCAATTTCATCACAAAGAAGAATCTGGAAAAAAAGAGACAATACATGTAAAAAGGGAATGTCCAAGTCAGACAATGGACATAAGTCCTAATAGATTTATGTATTTTTCTATTAGAAGCTAGTTTCACTTAACCAGAACCGGACTTAGGAGGGTATGGGCCCCTGGGCTTGAGCCAAAGTGGGGGCCCCACTTAATCATCGTTATACAGTTGCATATATATATATGACTTACTCACACTCAGACTTGAGTGTGACTTACTCACACTCAAGTCATTCAAATTATTGAATTATTTTTTTTTTATATAAATATATATATATATATATATATATATATACAGTAGACCTGATTTTCTTCCCTTTGGGTGGTCGGCTCTTGGCAATGACTTAGTTGTGGAACCGATCCTATCCACAAACCTCATCTACCTACAAAGTCACAAAAATCAGCCGCTGTTCACCATGAGAGAGGCTGATGGACAGTCCCAACCACCAGGTCATCTCTCCATCCAAGGTTTACAACAGTCGCTTCATGATTACCAACTTTTTTGCTATAGTTTGCAAGCACACTCACAAAAGAATTTCAGCAAGTCAGATTTTTAAAGATTGTGATCGGCCAGAAAACTACTACCAGTGCAACCTTTAATGAATGTAAAGATCATTACTATAAAACAAAATAGTTATTAAAGAAATACTTGAACATCTTGAGTATGTCTATTCAACAGAGCTTTCCTAAGAAAGAAAAATTTGACAATGTTCTCTATCCATCCTTTATGTACACATCCTTTATGTTTATTTATCCTTCTTCATTTCTATCTTTATCTGTCTCCCTCCCTCTTTTAATTTTTATCAACTGTATCTTTCTCTGTAATTTTCAGGTTTATTTCCTTACCAAGTTAAGACAGTCAGGTTATTTCCCCTCTGAGAGCCAAACCTGGTCAAAACTTTTATGTGGTGATGACTGAATTTAGCTGCATGTCTGGGCAGGGCAGGACACACTCCAGTTAATTTGTACAGTCGGCCCTTCACCATGAGAATAGGACAGTTCCTCCCGCTGCTGCTAGCTGGAAGCTAAAGTTAGTTCCGCTTTTTTAACTTCACATTGAGTGCGAGCAAGCAGAGCATTGCATTACTTTTCTGTGACTTTAGCCTTTTTCTTTCTCTTTGAATCGTTCTGTTGTTTTTTCCACTCACAGAAACCCGTTTCAAAGCATCACTGACTTTTAGCATCGTTTAAAATACCAAACACAGCCGTGGTGGATGAAGGAGAACTCAGCCTGGGTTTGGATGTACTCACCACTTGCGAGCTGGCTTTCAAAACGCGATCTGGAGACAAACCATTTCTGATGTTTGTAAAGATGTTCCGATGCTTTAAAATTAACATCCATACTCCCAGCTTCTTGCTCAGCCCAGTAAGCTCACACAAACTCATCAGTTTTTACCCAAAGTGCAGGATCAGTACTGTACGGATTATCAGTGGTCATCGCTGCACCTGGCAAAGAAGTTCTCCCTTCCGCCGCCTCTGGGCAGCACCGGATCAGTCAGAGATCCAGGTTCTGGCAGACCATAGAACCGCTGTTAGCAAGGCTAACGTCTTGAGAAGCGGAGAGGGATGATGGTTCTGTTCCATGTCCAATATAAGTTTTAAAAAACCCTGTTAGCTTGGATATTTTCTTCATCACCTCTCAGTCGCACTCTTTTTCTTTTGTTTCTGGGCTCCGCTGACATTCATTCTGTTGTCCACCATCAGGATAAATCGCTCCCTGATGCTCTGACCCAAAGCATAAGAAGTGTCCAACTTGTTTGGACACTTCAAACAAGCTGGAGTTGGAGTTGAATATGACATCATACACCTGCTTCAACAAACCCACTGTCATCTGGACAATCAGGCAGTGCTGTGAGGATCATGTTCATTTAATACAACTCAGGTGATCTGCTGATCAGAAACTCCAGATACAGGTAGAGGCCTCAACAACTGCCTGGATCTATGACTGTATCACAAGCAGACCACAGTTTATGACTCTGAAAGGTCATGTGTCTAACTAGGTAGTTAACAGTAGAGGAGCTCCACATTGGACTGTACTCTCACTAGTTCTAGCCATCCAGAACTAGTCGGTGTCTTGTCATCTAAAGAAATACTCCAATGATTCTGCAGTTGTTGGGTGTATCAGAGATGGACAAGAGGCTCAGTACAGGCTGCTTTGTGTCATGGTGTAGAAACAATCAACTCATCCTCATCTTGAATGTGAATGTGAAGAAGAGGTGGTGGAGGACTATAAACACCTCGGTGTTCACCTTGTACATCTGCTCAAAGAATACATTTTGGTAACATAAACTGATTTTAAATCTATCAGAAGTTTAAATATTTTGGTCATCATCTATGTATAAGATAGATAAATGCATTTCTACACTATGTAAGATCTGTTTCGCTCTCTTTTATTACAGATCTTTCTCAATTTGCAACTAGGTTAATTTAAGTTAATATTTACTCTAGCAAGCAAAAGCAGCACAACATTTCTCATGTTTGTGAAGTTCATGTCCTCTTGCTTGTTCTTAGCCCATTACTTTGTGATTCATTAACATATTTGGTCAAATTACTTGTCTGGTCTTTAATTTAGATCATAACTGTAAACATATTTTGCCTTTATACACCATTGCTAAGTGGGAATGAATAATATGCTTAAAAGAGTCATACCACAAACCTTCAATAAAAGTTGCAGTCCATGTAGAGGTCAGCCCTGGATTAAAGTAATCTGTAGGACATTTCCCAAAGGGCATTGGATTTACTTTTGGAGTCATTAATACTAAAATATTCACGCAAAGGCAAGCAAATCTAATTATTTACATAGGGGGACTGTTTGCCAAAGGACAATGAAAAAATTCTGTCCATAACATAACAGATGGCAGTTCAGAATGGGAGCCATGTGGAAAAGTCAACCACAAATAATATGGAGCTTTTGGGTCTCATGCCATGCTGATACATCTAAATGCCTGGATGTGGCTCTGAGCTTCAACATTGACAAAATTACAAACAGTCAGGAATAATAAAGTTCACTAACATTCTGTTAAACATGGATTAAAAACCAATGAATAACATAATAAAGATTAACAGCATTACTAGTTTACACAATCCACAGTACTCCTGGAATATTACTACACACATAGTTTTAATTGTGCCTCCATAAAGGTGCAGTTGGCCTGAGTTGGAATATGATTGGTAGCTTTTTAAATAACTCTCCCTTTTATTATACAGTGGAATTGGAAGGTATTATTATGATGCTACACCTTTGACCTGATGCTAGAACAGTCATACAGGAGTTTACCTGCGTACTGTAAGGTATAATATTGCATTTGACTGAAAAAGAGACATAGATTTAACTTGACTTGCATCAATGTTTTGCCAAAATGCAATTAAAGTAAGTTCAGGGAACATTTGGGTGTTTTATGAAGTTCAAATATGAACTTAAATCAAGTAAATAAATAGGTTTATTTCTCTTCTTTACGAAAATCCAAACTTGTTTTTTAGAGGCAACAAGTTTGTATATGGTTTTTAAGTAAGGAGAACTCATTAGATTTCACAGTGTAGAAAGCTTTGTTGGAAAATATTTTCTCTGTTATTTTGCCAGGGAGAGCTCATACCAGATCAAAAATAAATAAATAAATATGAAGTGAAAAGCTAATACGAGGCCCATTTTTATTTACAAGTTGTATGCTCTTGGTGCACAAACAGCCAAAAGTTGTATTAGCTGTAATCCATACAATTTATGTAAACTGATTAGTGTGAACAGAATGTGAGTCTCTGCTTAGTTTTACTGTCAGGTTTCATTTTCATCATTTACTCCTTTTATGCAGAAATGAGTCTGCCTCTGGAAGTGCTGTATTACTTTTTAAAAAATAATTAGATAACAGACTCAAGGTGAATCTATATCTGACATGTTAAAGCTGGAATGGCATAGCTGCATAATTAAAAGCATTATAGGAACAGATGAAGGGTTGGATGAAGAAAAAAAAAACAAAACGTGCCAATTTTCCACAATCGTCACATGGGTCTTGCCAGCACCCAGTGTTGACCACATTGTTAAGCCATTAAGCTATAAACATACACAGATCACAAACTTCAATGATGAAGCAGTGCTTGATAGACTCTGAAAGAAGTTTCCCAGTAATCCACTGTTAGTAAGTATCCCATGAAAACAAATAAAAAGCATCAGTGATGTTAGGATTTCAACAGCTAAAGGAATGGCATTGAATTTTGCACCCACATTGATTAAGATTGTCTTCTTCTGCTGCTGCAGCACAGAGGTGGAAAACCATAGTAACTACTCGAAAACCTTTAGCTCTTCTAATTCTAAAATCCTGAAGAATTTTCTTAAGGATCATGGTTGGGGAGCTAAAATGGCCAACAGTTTCTGCAATGATATAGATGACTAGCCTGCTTTTCCACAAAATAAAGTCAGATCCATCTCCTGATGTGTTTGGCAAAGATAACTAAAGATAAATGCAGGTGGAGGCAGACACATTATCTCACTGACGGCTTCTGGAAATGCTGGTGAAAGGAATTCCTTATGCCTCATTTCCACGGGGCGGTGTGGTTCGGCGCTCTGTTTTATGGTGCGCCATATTCAGGTGAGTTTCCACTGCTGGGCAGACTCTCACTGACTAGGCGGGGTTAAAACCAAACACCTAATGTGTTGCTATACTAGTGCAACAGCAAATGTGTTGCCTCAGTATGTTTTATGCCTGTCACAAGCAGTAACATTTTCTGACCCCCAATCAAGCGACTGTGTTGTGAGGCACCAGTAGCTTCACCCTAACTGTCCTATAGCATTCCCCCACAGACCTCCAACTGAAATAGGTTTAACAATCACCCCACAACAGTGCAGTACTGCTAAGTGGAATTACGCAACTCCAAGAGCTTCAGCAAGGCTGAAGAGACTTTTGTGCTGGAAGAGATTTTGTGCTGTTGATGTGATGCTTAACATGGACGGCACTTCACTCAGAAGCTCATCAACTCTTAGAAAGGTCATGAAGATATTTAGGACAGCACAAAAAAGTTGCCCAAGTTAAAGACCAAGGCCAATAAGGTTTATTGTCCACTCAAGTAAATATCTGGTCAAATGTCAACATTTTATTCTTAACATCACATTATAAAGATGGGAAAAAAATATGTGAATAGTAAAAACCAGCCTTAGTAATAGTATTTAAAACTCATTTGTCTCCTTTTTAGAATTAAAAATAATTACTTCAAAGACCATGTAAAGTAAATTGTTATAAGTATATGAGTTGTAATTAATTTTGGAGTGGAGTCAAAACTTTGCTTCACCTGTCTTTCATTCTGTGCCCTCTTTCTTCAGGTCATCTCCCAGTAGGTATGGGAGCTAAAGCTCGACTTTTCAACAATCTACTCCTCCTTCCCCTGTGAACCCTGAACCTTTGTGACTTTATGTTCCTGTTTTAAAAAGTCAAAGACAGAAAATATGGCAGAAAGAGGAGCATTGATGTCTCCCTCAGGCAGGTATGAACTGATTGGTTACTATAAAAAGAAATGTCCTGATTTGAAAACTGAAAAAATTTGGACACAAAATGATCAAAACATCAAAGGTACACAACTTGTTTCCATTCACTGTAAATGAGGAAACTTTGATTTCTGATTGATGTAATATGTACTGCAGACATGACAAGAGTTTTACTATTGGAGGCTTAAAAGAAATGACATCATTTACAGTAAACACTGCAACTCCAAAAGGTGGCATTCTAGTTCGAAGGTTTCATTGTGTTCTGGATACTATGTACTTATAGTACACTTTACTGACATCCTTTGCATTGAATTGCACAGCATACACTTTGTATACTCTTTGTAAGCAAAGTCCAGATTTTTACAGCTCACACAGGACCTTTGGAGAACAGAACGGAAAGAAAGACATGCAGGAGTCCCCCGGCCATGCTTCCTACTCCACATATAACTCCTGCATTAAATCAGAGGTAAACACAGACTCATCTCCTCCCCACACATCTCCAAGCCAGACTGTTCCATGCAAACACTCCAGCATCACACACAGCCTGCAGGCACGCAGTTTTTACAGATAGATTTCTACAGTATGAACATCTGTGCTCTATTGTTGTCTACAGAAAAGCCCTTTTAAGGCCTCCCATCCCCCTCATCCTTGCCTCCTCTCTCTGCCCCTCTCCTCCCTTCTCTTCCCCTCTCTGTGCTGTTAGGCTGCAGCATCCCTCTATAAGGGCAGAAAACGATAATGTGAGGATGAGCGACCACTCCAGCTTTACCTTTCAACGACGGGAGTGATGTAAGGGATTCAGCTGAGACGTTGCTGCTTCTGAGTGTTGGCTAATAACATCATATGACCACAAACCACCTGCTCCCTCTGCTTGGTCATATGACCAGCTTTAGCGCTGGAACAGCACTCTGGGATTTGTAGTTTGTTTGTGTAGATAAGGCCAAGTGTTTCAGATAAAAACATTGTGCTACTAATAATTGCTATTTAGCGCTCAAGAGAACTCTTACTTATTTATTTTTTATTAAGAAGCTACATAAAAAGCAGCAAAGGTCTAGTAATCATCAGGGTGTGGTCCTCTCTGCAACATCCAATTGTGTATTAGCACAATGCAATGATTTAGAGAAGCATTTGTTTCTGAACAGCAGTCTCAACCCCTTGACAAAATACATTGCTTCTCTAAATTTGATAAGTCAAAAATCTAACATACTATAAAAATAATTACAGAGCTCACACAAAATGCTTTTATTAATTAATTATTATTATTATTATTATTATTATTATTATTTTTATTAATGTGAAACATGCACCATAGGTTATCTGTCAAAGGTATTCACACCCATGGATTTTACCCCTCTGCCTTTTTTTTTATTTAAAATGGTTCTAAGTTAATAGGGCTGCACAGTGGCACAGTAGCACTGTTGCATTGCAGCAAGAAGGTCCTGGGTTTGATTCCTGGCCTGGGGGCTTTCTGCACGGAGTTGTCATGTTCTCCCTGTGTATGGTGGGTTCTCTCCAGGTACAGTCCAGAAACATGACTGTCAGGTTAATTGGTCTTCCTAAAATTCTCCCTAGGTATGAGTGTGTGTGCATGGTTGTTTGTCCTGTGTGTCTCTGGGTTGCCCTGCGACAGACTGGGTGTACCCCACCTCTTGCCCAGAACCTTCGCTGGCGATAGGCACCAGCACCTCCCGACCCAACTAGGGACAAGGGTGTAAGAAAATGGATGGATGGAGTTCTAAGGTAAAACTGAAAACTGATATGTTGTATTTCAATCAATCAGTTTATCTATAAAGCACCCTTCATGTTGGAGGCAGCTTGCTGGAAACACATAATAAATGGTATTTCTGAACTGGGTTTGGACCATCCAGGGTCAAATACCAGAGTTGTGAAGTAAACTGAAACTGGTGGGATACTCCTTTTTCAATCCCATCTTTGTAAGAGGGCTGGTAAATATTAAAAGCGATGTACTTTCATCTTTTCTTCACTTCCCTGGACTAGCTAGGGGAGTTATTGCGCATATTCTTTGCTTAATCTCTTAATAAAACATGCATTTTGATTCGTTCTTGATTAACTCAATGTTTCACCTTAGGTAAGACTTGTTTATTGTTTATGTCTACAAAAATAATGGCAAAAAAACATGTGACATAAAATAGGTGTCTATGCTACAATGTCAGATGCAAGATTACAACAAGACAAACTCAAGACAACATATTAGGAGAAAACACATGGAGTCTCCAGTTTGTTTCAGTAGTTGACAACTACTGAAACAATGTGGGAGATATATATATATATATACAGAAGCAGACCTCAGTCACCATATGGACACAATTTGATAACAATGATTAAGAAAAAAGAAGGAAACCAACACCTTTAAATCACTAAAACCCAAACTCAAAGTCCTTTACACCATAGCAATAAATGCATTTCCAGTCTCCTTCTAACCTTTAATTGAACAGGGAGAAAGATTATAGTGTGGTGCATATGTGCAGACACAAGGAAACACCTAGTTCTCCATTTTTAGGTTCTGTAGGGGCCAAATGGATTGTTTGATTCATTATAGATGTGCACCCAGTCATACCTTTGCAAAACTGCATCTGAGCAAATTCATGATGTACGCTTTATAGACAGGACCAGTAGACAAGTTTCACTATCATATGAATCCCCATGTTTGATTAAAACCAAACACAGCAGATAAATGTAGACATCTCATAGTAACAGTCAAGAATATTGACAAATGGCTTTTTAATAGAGTTTTTTTTAATTAATATCTACACTGCACTATAAAAACTGATATGAAAAAAAACCTGAATATTCTTGTTGGTCTTTAGATGACAATTAACTAACTCCCCTCAGAAGACAAGCAGAAGCAACAACAGATTAACCAACTTCCAATCTGTCTTCGCCTATCTAGTAGGACGGTGTGAACAACAATATCAAAAACAGCACTGGGGTCTTGTAATAAAATAGTTATCTTATTTTGATCCATAACATCACTTATGCCTACATCTAACATCATTTGACATTTTTAGCTGTGCAGGTTTCCGGCTACGATTGGATCTGAAACTAGTCTGGTGATGGAATGTTGTTAAAGTTTATGTTGGTTAGGAAAAGGCTTTACTTGAGAAAGGCAAAAATGGTTAAATATTTTAATTCAAGAGTTGCTAAGCACTATTGGATGAGAATTTTTCATCATACAGGACTTAACAATGGCATCCTTAAAAGCAGTGGGGAAGATGACAATCAGAAGAAACTAGTCTACAATATTCAGAATAACAGAAATATTACACATTCAAAAACTGTCCTGTTTTTAATGGTTGATGTTGGACCCAAATGCAGAGAGATGCAGCAAGTGGATTTAAAGAAAAGTATGAAAAACAGAACTTACAAAAAACATAGAAAGCAGAGGAAGCCAGACTTGAACAAAATCTAATCCACAACAGAAAGCCAGCAGGGAGACGAGGAGAATGCAGGGGAACCGGGGAAGTAACAGGAAGAACCAGAGAGGAGTGAATAAAGGTACGATTCAGTGAAAGCTAAACACAATTTTATGAAATTTTTAGACCCTTGGTGATGTTAAAAAAAATCATCATGAACTGTTTGAAATCAGGAGTGGCAGTGTGAAGGTGCAGGCAGTGGGAGTCGTGCTGCCCACCTGCAGGCTCCAACCAGGCTGGAGCCTTGTACTGACAACCAGGCCAGCTGGACAGCATCTCTCAGCCAAATGTGAGCTTTGCCTCAGGCTTTAGAAGCAATATAGAGCTATGTCATGTTGGCAGAACAAATACAAGGCAACTTAAATTTGAAGTGATTCTGTCACAATCAGAGCAGCCATTCCTTTCCTCGGAATTAGGCTCCAGAATATTGTCTAAATGGCCCATGATGCCCCAAGCTGTATCATTTGATCAAGGAAAATAAGATTATGTTGCCCATTATTGTAGGAACAAGAAGTTAATGTTGTATCCTGAGTCGAACATTATGTGCAAATAAAGCTGATTACAATGTTCTCCAACCTCATGTGTGCAAACGATGGTTAACAGCTGAAAAAAGCTCAAAACATGCAGAACCGATTGGGTGAAATCCCAATATCTGAAAATGATGTTGTGTATTAAATGTAATGAATATGTTTTGTGTAGCCCACAGACATATCCTAATTTGCTCATGGAAGCATAATAGGTCACCTTTAAGCAAGTTTAAACATGTTTCTTCCTGATGCCATATGGCTCCGTGGTAGAGCAGGCGCATCAGGACGCTGTAGTCCTCCTAGTGGTGGTTATCCCTGGTTTGATTCTTTTGGTTTGTGGCTCCTTTTTTGTCTGTGTTTGCTCTTGTCTGTTGTCATCTATGCTGTCATTTAGAGATGTTGTCTGGTCTAGTTGGCTGCTGGATGACAAGAGATAGTAAAAGAGTGAAAGCAGCAAATGGTGTAGTTTCAGAAAATAAACTAGTATATTAAAATAAATAACTTTCCTTACATAACTATACAGGGTGATGAAAATTAAATTTTGAAGATAATCAAATAAATTTATTGATTAAAAAGGAGACAAAAGGCAGTTTTTAAAATATTTTATTACAGAAATTGAGCTATCCAAACCAACCTGGCCTTGGATGAAATTGTAATTAGTATACATTGAATTACAGTGTAAACCATTCCAGGAGTGATCAACTTACCAAAATTATATCAAGAGTGCATCAACAAATCACCCAAGAGGTCAGAAACAAACCAAGACCAGCATCTAAGTCACAGGTCTCAAACTCCAGTCCTCCAGGTGTCCTGCAGTTTTTAGATGTGCCACAGTTACAAAAAAAATGGAATGAAATGGCTTAATTACCTCCTCCTTGTGTAGATCAGTTCTCCAGAGTCCTGCTAATGACCTAATTATTCTATTCAGGTGGTGCAGCAGAGGCACATCTAAACGTTGCAGGACAGCGGCCCTTGAGGACTGGAGTTTGACACCCCTGCTAAGTGAAATCATCCTGGCTGACCGGGATTGAACTAGACCAGCCTGACATTGACGATTCATCCCTGGCATTAAAATCAATCATGATCACTGTGTCTCTGCTGATGTATTGGTAACATCACAAATACCTGAAATCCATTATGATTCAGGCATGGCCTTTTCAAAATCCAGATCTTAAGCATATCCAAAAGAGGATCTTCATCGTCAAAAACCCTCCAGTGTGGCTGAATA
>CAEFZX010020021.1:0-11683 GCA_903066825.1 Alfaro cultratus | reverse complement strand
AGATAGATAGATAGATAGATAGATAGATAGATAGATAGATAGATAGATAGATAGATAGATAGATAGATAGATAGATATGTTTCATTTAATGCAATATGCTGGTTCAGTTGTATATACTACAATATATTTTAAATATCAAGTGGAATCGCTATTCTGTACTAGTTGCTGTTTCATTAAATATTGGTGGTGAGTGGTGACACACCTTAAGTTTTATTTATTATTTCAACTTGTGTCTGATGTAGATTTGACTCTGTTCGGTTATTTAGTACTAGTTATATCTAAGCAATGTCCAATAGTCTTTGGATACTTTGCACATTTATATATATATATATATATATATATATATATATATATAAAAGAACATCCATTTTGGCTCTTTAAATGATACCTTCCACGTGGTCAGAAAGATCTGTAGCTACAGCAGCAGGAAGTTAGAGTAATGAGTAGCTTAAGTAAAAGAGTAATCCATTTGAGTTTCTGATTACCCACATTTATGTATTTAAATGGACATTTAAAAAGAATAACAAAGTTGTTTTATTATAGCTCATATTGCCAAATATATTCAATATATGGTTTTGTCTCAAGAAGGCTCTCACTGAATAATAGACTGCTGCTGATAGACTACTCAAAACTGTGGCACTGTTGAGTCCTGGAGTCATTTCTTTGTGATTATTTTATTATTCAACAAGTGGTTCTGTATCGATGGAACAGTCTTCTGCAGGTTTCTTCTAGAAGAAAAGAAACAACCTGTCTTCATCTGAACGGAAATGACGTATGTCACGTATCAGCCAATCATGCCCGTCCGTCCCAGAATGCGTTGCTACTCAAACTGTACGCGGCATGTATATTCGCTGGCTGAAGTTAGTAACATTTAAACTTCGCTGACATATTAAGTAAGTACCAGAGAGTCATTAAAATATACTTTGTAATGCTTACTGCGACATTATTGTCCTCCTAACTATCAAAATATGAGTGACATGAGTAATATTATATAACGGAAGTGTGACGTTTCGGGGTCCACACCAAAACAGTGCTTAACGGAAGCAAATTGTTAGCTTGCTAACTTAGCAGAACATTTGTCAGGTATATTAATAAGGTCATACATTCGCGGATTAATGCATAATTAATATTGTTTGGTTATATTCTAGAGGAATGCATGAAGCAATTCCTAGTCAAATATTATGTCAGCTGAAGAACGTGTGTCGTAATCTTCAAGTGTGTTGTAATCTTTAAGTTGTTCTTTTGTTAGCCTAAAGTAGTTTGATCGCAATATATAATATCTGAGATATTTTAGTGTAGTTGAGAGAAAAGGCGAACGCTCGATTTATAACTTCCTTATTTCCGGAGATGAATTTTGAACCCAAATAGGACATATATGCTACTGTCATTATCTTTTACGTAGAAACGCAACAGTTCCTGGCATTAATCTTTGAAATACAACACAGATCAGATTTTAAATTTGATATGTTGTTAATATAACACATTTAGATGTGGGCCAGAGAGTAAATAAAACATCAGGACACTCAAAAATAATTGATTTGTGCAATTTAGTTATCATACAAAAACAGTAACTGCATGTTTTAGTTTTGCCTGCTTTTACTTCCTCCTTTATGAGACAAATCTACTGATTTTTTAAAATTTATTTAGATATTTGCAAAAAATGTTAACTGAACATTCTTTAAAAACATAATTCATTGAGTGATAGTCAACATTGTACATCATTTTGAGCTGTGGTAGTTTTTGTCAAAAGTGACTTATTGAAAAACATTACAGAAAATAAAATTAAAAATGTTAAAAAAAAAAACATTTAACTTTTTACTCCATACAGTTTTTTCTCACTGCTTTTCAGTAACTGAAGACTAAAGACTGTGATGAGCTCAAGCAAATCTTCAGTTCTTAAAGGTATCTTCTTTTTGTATTGTAGTGGATTTAGAGTGATTTCTACTGCTTCCAATTGAAATGTGTAATTATGCCCAATGTCTTTGCAGATGTTGTTGCCTATGTGGATGTGTGGTCTTCGGATAAAAGAGCAAACTATTCAAAACCTTTCATCCAGCAGCTGGAGGAAATGGGAGCTCGGGTCAGAGCAACATAAGCATTTTTTATGTTGCTGTGTTTTCAGATTGTATATTCAATTGAACACAGTTATCTGCACACATTGTATGAAAATAAGCATAACCATTTTTTTTTCACTGTCTGACATTAATTCAAACTATACTTTTATCTGTTTTAGGTTAGAGAGGATTACCTAAAGGATTTAAATTACTAAATGCCAGAATAATCATCACATTTTTTACACTATTTTTATTATTATTATTTAATTTAATTTTAATTTTTTTTTTTTGTATTCTAAATTCTGAGGTTTGCATACATTTTTCTTAGCATTTGATGTAATTGCCTTATCAACATCTGACTTGTGTCACATGTTTTGGTTATCCTTCCACATGCTTCTCACTGTAGTTTTCAGATTTTTGGCCCATTTCTTCTAACAGAACTAATGCAAGCCTCTGATTTGCTGGGAACCTTGATTGTGCACGACTTGTAAGATCAGCCAACAAATCACTTTATGGCCTAGAGATCACTGCCACTCCAAAACATCCACATTGCTCACTATGAACCACTTTCAAATAATCTGGCAGTATACTTAGGGTTATTGTCCATTTATTATCCTCATTGTTTTTGCATTTAGTAAACAGTGCTCGTTTTTTTATTATCCTAACTGAACTAAAGCAGAAAGTTTATTCAGATTTATATATATTTTTTGTTAGACACACACAGAAATTTGTATATGTTTTTACACCCTGTATGCAACTGTCTAGTTTCAACTGTTTGTCTGCAATAACTCAGTCTACTTTAACCTTTCCTTTAAAGGTATCAAAAGGATTAAATAAACAAGTCACGCATGTTGTATTCAGCAATGGACATCAAGCTACATGGAGGAAAGCTAAGAAACGGGACATCCAGCTTGTGTCTGTTCTCTGGGTTGGCAGGTGAGAGGAGCTTTTTAGACTTACTTTGTTGAAGCAGTGTTGCTAAATCATAAGAGTGCACTAAAAGTTTAGAAGATGGTGTTCTCAACCCTTTCTATTTTGTGCTCTGTACAGGTGTTATGATGATGGTGTACATGCGGATGAAAGTTTATTTCCAGCTTTAAATGATGAAAAAAACCCTATGATGAAAAACAGGCAGGTGAGTAGATTCAGATTTAGTGGTTTCTAAAAATTAATCTGGAAAAGTAAAAAAAAAAAAAAATGTTTGAATAGAAACATTATTGAAAGAAGTATAGTAAATTTCTCACTTCTTATAAAATACCTGCTGCTTAAATGATGATGCCTAAATCATGACGGGTATTGAGTGAATGAATGAAAGCTTTTTAAAAGAAGTTTCATTTATTGCCTTAAATTTTCACCTAAGACTCTTTAGTTCTCAACAGTAAAAAAGTATCTTTGAAATTATTTTGGTTTTATTAATTCATAGCATTTCCTTATATTTTGTTATATCTTTTTGTAAAGATGTACAGGTTAAAGAGTCAGGGTTTTCCCCCAGTTAAAATTTTGTCGACAAAGTAAGAAGTATAAAGTGTTTGGAGTTGGCCTTTATTGATTTTTCTTAAAACATTTTTGGGGTTTTTGTGATTCTTGTAGCATCGCTGCATGCTGCCAAAACATTCTCCTGAAAGGACTATTGAAAATGATTGGCGTTTGAAGAAGAAATTTGAGAAAATGGTGAAAGAACTGCCTTCGTTAGAACCTCAGGGTAAGAATGCTGGATTTTATATTTTTATTTTACAGCACAGAATGTGATCGTCTTAACTTATTTTTCTTGCAGTTGTGGATACGTCACCAATCATTATCGATCAAGAAAATGGAATAATTTACAGCCCTGCTTTAAAAAGATCTGATTACATGGCACAGCGCTTGAAAGATATGAAAGAAAAAAGGGAAAACATTTCACCCACAGGTAATCAGAAACTGAAAACTTAACTCTAGTGAAACTGATAAATAACTGATACACCTCTTCTTGCTATTCAGCGTCACAAGTGGCTGATTCTTGCTCACCCACCAGTTTGAAGCCTTCTCTTGGAAGCACACCAACTTTCCTCAAATTCATCTGTAAGAAGACTTAGTCTAATCATATTACTAATAGTCTTTAGTCAATTTTCAGATAATTTGCCTTTTGTTTTGTTAGACTGTCTACTTTCTGTCAGAATGTTCGACTTTGTCATTCATCTTCTTTTAACTGAAAAAAGAGTAAGGTAGAAAAATAGTGATAAATGTACTGAAATGGTTTTTCTTTTTTCAGAAATAACAGAAATATTCTGAGTTTATTTTCTTTTGTCCAATATGCAGCAGATGACGAGTCTGATGAGGCTTTGGTTGCTGAACCTTGTGGTTCACCTGCTAAGGAAGAAGAAAGTTCATCTGATGATGAAGACCACAATCTAAGTGGACGAGACTCTACGAAGCTTTGGCTCTCACCTTGCCAAGACGTGCCAAAACAGATTTCAAGGTTGCCTGCAGTTCCAATCCTTCACGACAAAGAAGTTAAAAAAGTGAAAAAACAAAGAAAGTCCAGAAGAATTTCAGTAAGAAAAAAACCATCAGAGACCATTAAATGTGGAGACTTTTCACAGAGTCCTGTCCAGGATACTCCTGATAAGAGCCAAATCATCCACAAAGAAAGACGGCAGTCACATGTTAAACCATCTAGAGTGTTACCTAAGGAATCTGAAAATAACAAGTTAAAAATACCAGTGAAAAAGCAAAGTACAGACACTGAATCCCAAGTTTCCCCAAATGCTGTGAAGTCTTTAAATTGCCGTTCATCATCAGCAACAGTAGTTAGCGCTGTAACTGGAACGTCTTATAAACGTTCCCTGCCAAAGAAAACTGAATTTAGAACACCCAAAAAAGCCAGATTGTCATTTTCTGCCTTGGTTCGATCTTTCACTGTGCCCAGCGAATGTAAAAATGTTGCCTCTAGTTCCACTGATGGAGGTAATGATGTGTTTGAGGACTACTTCTCTCCCTCTAATCACAAAAGACCTGTTTTGCCCAGTTTACCCGTAGAGAGCAAAATTGAAATACCCTTTGAGTTGGAGCCTCTTCCAAAGAGGCGAAAACCAAGAAAAAGTGGAATCTGTGGATCTGAAAAGAAAAAAAGGGAACTGGGAGAAAGTCATTGTGACAAATATCTCAAGCTTGAATCTAGAAGAAACAGTGAGTGTGTTCAAGGAGACCTTGAAATCCCCCTGCTAGGACCTAATAGTCCTGCTGTTGATGTAAAACAAGTGACTCAAAGACAAAACTCTCTTGAGTTTTCAAGCAACAGTAAAACTACAGAAGATGCTGAAAAACTGAGACCAGCGTCAACATCAGGAAACCCGCCCTTAGAAAAAGAGGATGTCACAGAATCAGAGCAGCAGAAGAACTCTGATTTCACTGCAAATTGTCATAGCTCTGAAAGTGAGTAGTACAAATATTCTCGTCTAGAATATGTTGTAATAAGAATCCAGTGCTGTAATTATTTCTGGCATTTTGAGCATCCTGAATTGTAGAAGCCATAACAGTGTTTGAGTGCTAGAAGTGGTGGATATTTGTTAATACTTATGGTTAAACTTGATTTATCTTATTTTTAAGACATCTTTATTTTAGTTGTTACATGAAATGGAATATTAAATGAATAAAGGCTTACCATAAAATGAGGCCTGATCTATTAATTTCCTCAGAAACTCCAGGTATACATACAGTTGTTCACTTTTAATGAAAGAAAGAAAAGCTTATATTGCTTAGTTTTTATTTAGTAAGACCACCACCTCCATGCAGGTAAATAATCAGTTGTTTTTAAATAAACTTTATTTGTAATCTCTGGGGGAAAAGTGATTTTGAACACAGAAGGGACCTTCTACATAACTCAACCAAATGCATTTTTTTAGCTAAGTAAAAAAGGATACCCCAGCCCCTTTTAGTTTGTCTCACCTTCTCTTTTGGCTGAAATAACTTCAGTGTGACACTCCTTACCCATCTACCAGGCTATGGACTTACACTTACAGCTATGAGATGTTTGAGAGGTTTCCTGCATGTTCAGCCAGTTTTAAGTTGTCCCACAACAAGATCTGGACTTTGACAGTCAAACCATGAAGCTTCCACCTGCGATGACTGATTTCCAGTTATTTTGAGATTTTATTCAATTGAAGTTACAGCAATTGAATAAAAGGCTGTAACTTCTGCATTCTTCTTTCTGAAGACCTCAGTCAGCTGCTTTGATCTTCACTAATATGAGATTCAAACATGGTGGTCCTTCTTCATAATACTTAATAAAACAGCTCTAATGTACACCAGATAAGAAATGTCTGTGGGCAAGTATCCTTTTTAAGTGGAAATGAATGTATTCCTAACCTGAAATTACACTTAAAACATTTAAGAGGGTAATCTCTTAATTTTTTTTATTGTTTCTTTATGTTGCATACATTTTTTGTGTTTGGTTAAAATTGATATTGAGTTTATGTCCTCATTTTTTAAACTACTGTAAATTAACAGCAGGCTACTTTTACAATAAACTTTTTTTTTGTCCTGGATAAATATATTACTACAAAGCAATTATTATTGTAGGACAAATGCCAACCAAGATTGATTACTGGGATAACTTTAGCTCTGATGTTAGTATGTTTTTGTTTCAGTGTTTTTCCTTTGATGCAGTGTGCTCTGTTAGAAGTTGTTTGTACTGATTCCTGCAAGTAATTTTGTGTAAAAATGGTGAAATATCCTTCAAATGTAAGTTCTGAAGCAGATCATGGTTGAAAGGAACACAGCCACAGCTGTTTGACACCCTGACTGACACTCCCATTCTCCAGCTCGTCTCTATTTTAAATAGTTTGCCGTGTTTTCTTATGTAGGTGGAGGAAATGAATGCACCGTCGCAGCTGGTCTCACAGAGATCGCCTCCGTCGCTGAAGAAAATCAAAATAAGCAAGCCGACGGGAGCCTTCAGAAGATGGTTAACAAAACAAAGGTAAATAGATGAAATGCTTCTGTTTTGTTGCAAAATTGGATGTCCGTGTAGACAAAATCCAGGGAATGTTGATTGGATGAATTTGAACACTTTTCTCTGGTATGAAATTCTGTGATAGATTAGAGATAGATTTTTTTTCTCCCTCAATTTCTTTTTATGGATAATAAATAGATTTTCAGACAAAGTAAATGTTTTTTCAAACTTTTTTTTATGTGGTTCATACCTCAATTTTGAGCATTTTGCAATGAATTGTTTATCTTTTCTCATCCCAAACATCCATGCATGGGTTTGTAGTAAAAAAAAAAAATAACAGTGTCTTTCTGATGTAGAAAGTTTTGGAAACAAACAAAATATCAGCTGTGTTTATTTAATACATGTGTACGAACTTCCTCTTAAAGGACATACATGCTTCAATGGCTGACGGCGTTGGAAGCACATAGATGAGAGTTTCTGTCTGGTCCTTCCTGTGTTTTGGCTGTTTGATGGTAGCATAACTTCCTTGCTTGGGAAATGCACCTGCAGCTCTGTTTACGTTACGTTGCTAACCTCAACAAGCTGTTGCTGAAAACGGCTCAACTTTGTTTCACGCCCCTCGGCGATCGCACTTTTCAATTCATTGTTGCTCCTCTTTGCTTTATTCATAACTTAAAAATATTGGTAATCTCAATTCGATATTTCCAGGGTGCAACAATTACCTTTTCAATCATCAGATCCATAGGATATTAAGGAGGAATGCTTATTTATTTGGTTTATTACTCAGAAACTCTAAAACAAAGAAAGCTATATACCAAATAATAAACTTAGGACCTGATAAATGATAAAAAAAGGTAAAAAGGATTACATTCTAACCACTGTTTCCTTCTCTTACACTAGAAAAAGACAAAACCGGTGGTAATCTGTTGAATACAAATGTCAAGGATTGATGTGTCATTTTGTTTTGACAGCTTATAAATCCTCAATGCAACAGTTGCATTTTATAATTAAAGTTTTTTCAAGACTATCTTTGTTATGGCAGATCACTTTCTAAGAAGCAACACAAAATTTCTCTATAATCTTGCAAAAATACTTCACACTATGTAGGTCAAATACTTTTGCTGAGGTTAGCGGTGGTCTTTCTTCCATTTTTAACACAATCTGAGGGTTTGTCAGAAATATAAGTTGTTTTTCACCTACATTGTGTCACAAAGAAGAGTTGTGGAAATCAGAGTTTTTTCTTTGACAGAGCAGGTCATCCAGAGTCACCTGATTGTCAGTATATGAACACAACTCAATTAGGTTTTTCATTCTATTTAGTGCTGCACAATATCCTGCAAATAAGTCATCATTACAGTTAATATATCAAAGGACTGTCGGCAGTGCTCTATTCATTTATCATTATAAGTGTCAGGAATGCATGCTCTACCTGCCTGTTGGAGCTTCACTGCAGTAGAAAGCCACAGCAGATGCTGGTGATGGTTCCCAAGAAAATAAAGGTCACAGGGAGAGTTGGAAGCAGACTAATGAAGATCATCGAAGTGGAAAGAAAATGTTGATTTACGGCAACCGATATTCAATGATATTGCCTTTCCATTATTTTCTAACATTGTGCTGCCCTAGGTCGAATTAATTCTTATCTTATAAATGAGTGAATATTCTGATTGAAATAGTTCCTAATCCTAATAATAAATGCTTGAAAGGCAGTCATGCTTACTTACTGTAGATCTCTGTACGACTTTTCTCCTATCTGACGCATTAGCCTGAGATCTTAACAGATTACATTTATGGATTCTCAGTTTCTGACTGTGGCCCTGAATCTTAAAATACTTAATCTGATTCTGATTTTTATATATATTTTTTACAATTATCAGAGATTTTCATGTTCATATTACTTGGCTTCCTCTTTAAATTTAATATTGTCATTGTTTTGTTGTTCAAAAATTTTACTTTTTATTTTTACTTGTTGTGCATCAATTAATTCTCAGTCAGTCTAATTGTCAGCCACTAAAAATGCAGCTTTTTTACTGCTAAAAAACTACTTTTAGTAATGTTTACTAAAAAATTAGTTTCTTTGTCTGGTGATGCATTAAAACTAAAACAAGACCACTAACTAGCAAGAAAGAACAAGAAGTTCTTTGATTCTTTGAATTTAGTACAATATCCTCATTTTCTGACGGACTTCAAACAACTACCTCTTTTATGTTCAGTATGTTTTACATAAAATTTTTGAATGAAAGCAATTCGTATCTAGTTGTGCCTGTGTGGATTCTGGAAAACTAAAACCAGAAAAAACTGCTTTCCAGACAGTTCAGTTCAGAAATACTTTATTGCAAAGGGAAATTAAAGATTAACATAATTCATCTCATCCAAGTTCTTCAGAGGTGCTGTAGGCAGGAAAGACCTCCAGTAGCAGTCAGTATTGCATTTCAACTGCATAACTCTCTTGCTGAAGACTGTTGCTGTATGACAGTCTCATGCTGTCAGTTGTTGAGAAGCACCTCTCATCCATTTCCTTTGCTTTTGTCTCTTCTTTTTAAATCTGTCTGGTCGCATGGTTAGAATGCAAATATTCTGATTGGTTCATCTCTAACTTTCATTCTGCTATGTGGTGTGTATGTCCATTATATTTCAACATTTAAAGAGAGCAAAAAGATGACAGCTCCTCTTTGATTGTTTGAATAGTGCTAAGTTCAGTAACTATGAGAAGATTCAATCATAAAGTGAATCATTTTCTTCATTTGCGCTCGGAGCGTTTGTGCTTAAAGTTCATGCTGCATTTCACACCAGCTCCTTGTCACAGGCTCATTATGCACAGCTTATGCTCTTGCAAGATTTTTGTGCAGCTGCCAGAAATGTACGTGCTATATCATAATCTCAAGTCTGTTTTTTTTTTTTCAAGGAACCTTTAGAAAAGCTCTCAGAATACTTAGTTTTTGTACTTCGCTTTACTCACCTTACTGGTATTAATGACCAGTTACCCTGTTAAAACTCAGATCTCTCTTCTTTGAAGATAAAATTGTGTTGAACGATCGAAGAGAGGCAACAGTGCAGCAACGACATTATCGTCTGAGTGACTGCTTAACGTGCCATGTCAGGAATAATGTGATGTTTGACGACAATGGATGTGGTTTGTGTACTGTTTTGACACCTCTGTGCTCAGCAGGCCTTAACCTCTGACATCCAGCTGGTAAACTAGATAGCAGAGTGTGGCAGGAAAAGGGCTTGGTGGTCCTGTTTGTAGCTGTCGCTGAGGTGTTTGCGTCGATGATAGCTCTCTGTATCTGGGCCAAACTATGTGCCTGGATGGTCCGCAGTCATCAGGGGAGAGATTTACAATTTGTTTTCAGTGATTCAGAATGTGGTTCATTTTTCACTTATCACATTAATATTTTGTGTTTTATTTTATTTTTCGTATCCAGAACATGATAAAGTGAGTTTTAAACAATTAAGGATTTCTTCCCTAATTTTACAAAAAAATAAACAACAAAAAAACTTTTGCTTTCATTTAGATTTGATTGAGACGTGTAACAAAATAGTGTTTTATAGTGATCTTATGGAATATTCTAATTGTTTAAGAAACTGCATTTTTTTGTTTTTTTTTAGCTCTTAGCCATAATCATCAGTATTAACATAAAAGAATTAGAATATGCCGCTCTGTGAATATTTTATTTAATTTAGGAGTTTTTTTTATTTATTTATTTTTTTTTATAATTTTTTTCTCCGAAGAGTTTTTTGCGGTGCTAGTGGCTCGCATTTTCCACAACAGTAGGCTGACAGGAAGGGGGAAGGAGAGGGGGGAAGACATGCGGCAAAGGTCGCCGGGACCGGGAGTCGAACCCGCGACATCCGCGTCGAGGACTGAGGCCTCCAAACGTGGGGCGTGCTAAACCACTGCGCCACCACAGCACGCCCCTAATTTAGGAGTTTTACATTTTTATTACTAGAATTAATTTACAAGTGAGAAGTTATTGAATTGCACCTATCTAGCTGAAGTCATCCTTTTCATTATTTGCATGTTGCCGTTTGTTTCAGGCTCTGAGGACACTTGTCATGACCAGTATGCCCACTGAGTAAGTTCTTCTTGGTTGTTTATCCCAATACAAGAGTAAACATTCAGATAAATAAGTTTTAAAACATGTATGCAGTGGTTGGAAAAAACAGGAGATGTCAAACTGTTTGTTTACGATGTTTTTTACCCCCTCTGCCTTCTTTAGGAAGCAGCAGACCGTGCTGCAGGTGGTGAAAGCTCTGGGTGGTTTTTCAATCATCGACCGAGTATGTGAGAGCACAACTCATGTGGTGTCTGGTGAACACAGACGGACTCTGAACATCCTGTTGGGTATTGCACGTGGCTGCTGGATCCTGTCTTTTGAATGGGTATGGAAATGTTCAGAAGCCATTACAATACACTTCTGAAAAAGACAAAAGGGTCTTTTAAGCATCTTTAATATACGTTTTATTTGTGAGTAGATTCTGTGGTGCTTGGAGCAAAGGCAGTGGATTCCAGAGGAGCCATATGAGCTTTCAGACCAGTTTCCTGCTGCACAGGTAGGAGCCAGTAATACAGACAATTATTCTCCACCTTACTTATCCAAGGTAAGTAGTACCATATTTTCCGGACTATAAGTCGCTCCGGAGTATAAGTCGCACCAGCCATAAAATGCATAATAAAGAAGAAAAATCCATATATAAGTCG